>LUGF01042721.1:53720-65356 GCA_001625245.1 Calycopis cecrops
AAAAAAAAAAAAAAAAACAATTAAAAAAAAACCTGCCAAGTGCGAGTCGGACTCGCGCACGGAGGGTTCAGTACGAAAGGAAGGTACGAGCATGAAAAGTAATAAAGTCGAGATAATTATATTTACCGGCGAATGCACTCTTTTGTTAGGTGTGTTACGTGTAAATCCTGTTCATAGAGGAAGACTCAGTTAAAATATAAACACACGTTCATGGCAACGCAAGCTAAGTCATCATTTACAGCAATTCTGATGGTACTGCACTGCCAAGTGTCAAGTCCGACATTCGTCTGGGGGCCACCCGGGCTTCTTTAAAACCAATTTTTGATAGGCTGTGACCACAACCTTATTTGAGTGCTAGATCCGCGCCTGAATTTTCAAACATGTCGGCAGATGATTCACTACCTCAGCAATCTCATAAAGTCTGTATCTTTATTTGGGAAAATGTAAAACAGACCAAGAATATTGTTTCAAAATTGAATTTTATTACGAAAATAGTAAACATTAATATTTTTTATTACAACAATTGCATAAATAAAATGTACTTGTAAATATATTATGTTCTGTTAAATACTCAAAGTTAAGTATAAAAAAATCGCTTAATGTTACATTATCTTATGATATAAGGAGTATTTTATTTCAATGGACACAATAAAATGTTATTGCTTTTGTGGTCTGATATCTTCCGCCGTGAAGGGGTTAAAATCCCCCAGACCAACCAATTCAGACGAAATTTTCCACAACTTCTCAGCATATTCAGGTTTCTTCGCGTTTGAACAAGGCTCCGTTACTACACAATCGCTGTAACAAGTAAATCAATAAAAAATATTATTATAAATGTACAAGTTTGCCGACTTGTCACTGTTGAGTGAGAGAGAGTTCACACTATTGAGTCATCCACTACAGTAAATGAAATAGCATCAGCCTACACTCGTCTCCCATCACGATAGGGTTATGTAAGCGTTATGCCGCCTAATTTGCCTTAACGGTCGTTAAGTGGTGCGGATTATCTCCACCATATTATTCACCTCTCCCCTTCAGAAACATAAAAACAGTTCAGTGAAAACGTGAGTGAAGCGGTCGGGACTCGGGACAATCTACTTATTACATCATCGCGCAAATAACAATGAGAGAGCAATTTTGTTCGCCATGACAGTATGTAGTGTACCTGTACAATCATTATAGACAACGTATCTCAAGCGATAAGATAAATGTCAAAAAAAGATAATACGACAAAAAAATACCTATGTATTCATTTTTGCCAAGTCAGTCTCATATTTCAACTTAGCTGGAACATTCTTAATTACTGAATCAATCGACTCCCAATTTACCGTTAAGTAGTTACTGTAACCGCTAGCGGCACGGTGCATCTTAGACTACGAAAAACTCCTTTTTTTTACCTTGAAGCAGGTCGACAAGTTCGGGACAACTTTCACTAACGCCTTAGAATATAGGCTTTGCATACGCATTAAGTGTGGTTGCCACGTTAAGAAAGTTGCGAGCATGCATTGTGTCAATTGACGGTACAAGGTCATAGGCTATATATCACCACACTATGACAAATAGGCGGGTCACACGAGGTAAACCACACGCCGCTAGTATAAAATAAAATAAGAAAGAACCTGTAGTAAAGCCCAGTTTGGTCGGCACATTTCTCATCAACTGCGCAGTATATCGTAGTTTGGGCTCCCAATTCGATGGACTTTGTGAACGGGGCAATAACTAGCCCGAGCATCACTCTTGCTCCCGAGAACAGCGACTTGTCTAAATGCCTTCCCAACTCGGTCCTTATGAGTCCTGGGTGTAAACTATATGTGTTGACACCTTCAATATTGTGATTCTGCAAGTTATTAAACTTTTTTATAGCCTAGCTAGTTATGTAGGACATAATATAGAGCCGGATATATTATATTAGACAACATCTGCTTGTAAACAGATTTACCATAAATACTTTCGTCTTTCTGTAAGCATTTCTGCTCTCAACCATAGATTAAATACTAATTATAGTCTACAGAGACTTTCTCCTATCTTTTCCTGTATTATATTAATATACTCTTTGCGTGAAACCAAATGGGAAGCACAATCTATTTTTCATAGCTTTTGTTTATAAACGGTATAAAAATTATTTACAGAAATTATAAAACATCATGAAACAATGTTGGTAATGTTTACTAACAAATAATGAATGAATGAAATATTCTTTATTGTGTACAATACAACATTATAACAATACACAAGAACAATTAAATACATAAATGTCCACAAAGCAGCCTTATTACTGTGTAGCAATTTCTCCCAGGCAACCAGTACATATAAGAAATTAAACAATCTAAATATGAGGCAGTGTATGATAACTTATATCTATTTAAAAGAAATGAATCCTACTAATATTATAAAGGCGAAAGTTTGTGAGAATGTTTGTTACTCTTTCACACAAAAACTACTGAACGGATTTTCATGAAACTTTACAGTAATATAGCTTTCATATCAGAATAACATAATAAGTTAAAAAATATAGGGATTTTTGAAGTTCGAAATTCACGCGGGCGAAGCTGCGGGCGGAAGCTAGTATACTAATAAATATGTGATATAATATTACACGTCATATACGTTATATCTATATATACACATACATACATATAAACATACATATATACACATACATAATATATAAAAGCATTTAACAACATGAATAAATAATAAATATTATCTAATGCATACACTGCTCATTAGTACACTAATGTCACTCTGACTCAGCAGATGGCAGCGTGGATTAGGACGACCGGAGGGTCTGATTCGTCAAATTGTTGGGGTGCTCCTTCGGAGTAGTGGAGCTAGGGGTCAAGATGTGAACCTGACACCATTGCATGGTTCCCTTGTCGTAGTAGGGACTGTTAAGAAGTTGTCAGACAGACCCCAAAGATAAGGAGGGCCTTCTTAACTGAGGCCAGGCTGTCGCTGGAGGGATCCTGTTACATAGCTGCTGAAGGCAAGGCAGGATTTTGTCGGTATTACACTCACAAATGTCCAATCTGACATAGGTCTAGGGGCCACCCGGGCTCCTAGGTTTCATACATAAATGTATTAATTGCCCCCTGCGTCAACAATATTAGGTCTGCAAGGTCAGTAGCATAATCTGCATATCCTACTTAAGGTAGTATGGTATTAAGTACATCCCAATCGGAGCCATTTATAAATTAAATTGTTGTGTTTTTTTTTTATAGCAGAACTGGCGAAAGAGCAGAGAGATCATGTGATAGTAAGTGATCATGGATAAAACATCTTATATAAATTTTTCTTGGCCCATTGATAGCAATAAATGCATTATAATATGCCTGTATTAATCAGTTAAAGTATTGTGTAACAAATAAGTAATACAAAAATATTATAGACCTTAAGTTTTGTGGCAAGTTCCTTTGAAAACAGAACATTTGCAAGTTTACTTTGTGAGTAGGCATTGGTAGGACTGTAGTTTCTTGTTTTATAATTGAGGTCATCAAAATTCATGTCGCCTCCTGTAATATATAATATATTGTTAATTCGAAATAATTAATTTGAAGGGTTAACAAGAGCTAACCCCATACCTCTTAAGGGACCATTGGAAACATTAAAATGATAAATGGTAATCTGCACACAGCTATTATGTATTCAAATACTCACTTGTATGTGCTTTAGAAGAGAGTGTCACAATTCTAGCTGGTGTGCTGTTTCTGATACGGGGCAAAAGAAGTAGGGTCAATAGAAAGTGACCTAGGTGATTAGTACCAAACTGCATTTCAAACCCATCCTTAGTCTCACTTTTAGGGGTCATCATGACTCCTGCATTGTTTACAAGAATGTTCACTTGTGGCTCGGTCTCTAAAATTTTTTTTGAGAAGTCCCGGATTGATTGCAATGAAGAGAGATCACATTCTTCAACAACCAGACTACCCTTTTCAGATAGATCTTTGCAGGTACCCTCAATACTGGTTTTAGCTTCTTCAGCTCTTTCTTTGCTTCTGCAAGCCATGATCACTTTCGCGCCTAAAAAAGTCACACTTTGAGAATTTCAAATTTGTGATTTATTATGACGGGATATAAAGTGTTATTTGAAACATTAATATTATTATTTTTTTATTCTAAATTTATTAGAGAGGGTTAAAAAAAAGTTGGTATGTAATAAAGTCTTAAAAATCTGTCTGTCTTGAAGTCTTGTAACAAATTCTATTATGAAACCCAAAAATTAAGTATTTTAATATACTTAACATTTAATTACATGTATTTATTTTTAAATAATCTAAATACCAGATACATAAGCAAATAGGCATAATAAAAAAGGACTGAGACTTTTTACCATAAAAATAATAAGGTAATTACATAAACTCACCTCTTTTATAAAAATCTAAGGCAGTTTCTTTACCAATCCCTGTATTGCAGCCAGTTATAATTACAGTTTTTCCAATTAATTTAACATTGCTATAACAACGTCCACTAAAAAGCGGCATTTTTGAATAATTTAATTTAAATATCTGACAAATAAATTAATTTAATGAGACAGCACAATAACACTTGTTGCACCACACAAGTGAAGTGATGAGTCAAAACTCAAAGCACAAATACCGCAAATCGCTAATACTTATCAGGTAAACGATACGTCTACAAAGTACAAAGTACAGTTACAATATTCCGGTCACATTCCGGTATATTTTTTTTGTTTACTATTGTAAAGATTACGAAGTTTTTTAAAAAATAAACAAAAAGAACATCTTCTTTTTGAAATGATCTCAATAGAATTTGCCAATTGTCAATTAAAATTTGCTATTTTCGAATTACATAAATAAACTACTTTTAAACTAAAGCATAGCTTTACTTATCCACACTTTTGAGAACATTTCGAACTCTTAAAGTGGGACTTGAACTTTTTTTGGAGAGTTGAAAAAAGCTTCGATAAGATATTTTTATGATTTAAAAAAAACCGGCCAAATCTGAGCCGGACTCGCGCACGAAGGGTTCCGTACCATCATTACCATCATATGCCGTTGCCTGGCAACTGTCTAATGTTATTAATATTAAGCAAAAAAATAGGAAAAAATCACGTCTATTGTATGGGGACCCCCATGTTTTTTTTTTGTTTTAGTTTTTGTTGTTATAGCGGCAACGGAATAATTAGTGAAAATTTCAGATTTATAGCTATCACGGTTTAAGAGATACAGCCTGGTGACAGACAGACAGATGGAGAGCGGATGCTTAGTAATTGGGTTCTGTTTTTACCTTTTAGGTACGGAACCCTAAAAGTAAGGTTTTGGTTTTAGATTTGAACATTACTCTTTTAGATATTCGATTCATATTTTACTTATTATTTTTATAGTATAAGGGGGAAAACGAGAAATCGGAGCCATTTTCATGACTACCGACGCCCGTAGACATACGCAAACAGCAGGGTTTCTTAAACTTTTCACGGAACGGACCACTTTCCAGAATTGAAAAGCTCTGCGGACGCCTATCAAAGAATATTTTAGGAAAAAGAAACAAACCTTATTTACGTTTCATAATTTATATTATTTAATACAAATCATTAGATGTACACAAGAATGTTAAGGTTTAACTGGGCTACTGCGGAGCCTGTACCTACTTTTCTACCTTTAAGAAACCCAGTCACAGAGCGTATGCGTTGCCCTCCTTCCTCCTCCACCCATAATGGGCCACCGGCTATTTACACACCGCAAGAAACACGATAGCAGAGTTATCACTTTATGCCGGTTTCGTTTAAGCGAGAGGTAGGTGCCTCCCCGGTCCTAAATACCTTTCACCGGGACAGAGTTTGAAGATATTGCAAGAAAGAGTAAAAGTCCAAGGTAAGTAAGACTGTGATGTAATACGAAACGTATTACGTGACCGTGTCAGAAGCTGGATAATATTTTTCTAGTACAAGTATGCACTACATTTGAAGGATTTTAGTGTAGGTTTGCAGCTCATCTTTATGCCACGACTAATAGGTAGGTACTAGAACTGTATTATTTTAAGTAAGTAGTCAAGTTATAATATATGCTCCTATTTTCCCCTGCGAATGTTTATGGTCAGTAGCCATCAAACACATTCGACTGCTCGTTTGTCCCCAAATAGTACTATCGTCGCCTCTCCAAGCCTCAAAATTAGGAACCTAAGAATAAAAGTCATATTTATTGTAAATGTATATATTTAAATAATAATGACCTAAAAATATGGACGGCACAAATCACTAGAAAAATCTTACAATACATTTTAAAAAGGAATATTCATTCGTTTTTCTTTTCTTAGAAATAATTATAAAAATGTTACAACATTCAAGTATATAAAGGTTAAAATATGATACGTAAAAGCATTAATAAATATAAATAAACATGCCTAAGATATGTAATGTATTATTAATACTACATAAATATAAATATCAGATAATAGAATTGCGTGCGCTTAGTAGAATATTAACACATTTGGGCCATTTATTCACACATAATATGTAACCATTGTTTCATTAAAACTATGTTATACTATTAAAACTACTTTACTAGAAGTTGAGTAGATTTCAGCTGTACCTAATAATCCTAAATCGCAGTATCAGGTAATAATAAATCAATAAGTAATACACTTATTAGTATATTATCTGCAGGTAGCAATCATTCGAAAAATTACCTTAGATTAGTACTGAAAATATAACACGCATATAGATTAGGTACGTATATATTGCACGTTCACACACGCACGCAAATATAAATTTTGTAAAATCTATTTAACTAGTTGTATATCCAGTCTTCAAGTGTTGTCGTGTTAAATCATTTGAAATGTAATCCATTTGTCATACACCTAAATTAATACAAAGGCATGTACTAGGCTCTTAAAATATAAAAAAATATTTTCATTGTAATTTGTAGTCTCAAAAATACAAAAGTAGGTAGGTACATGTATAATGTATATATCCTCTATCTCAATATAATGCTAGTTTCATAATAAATGTAATTTATTATTATAAAATATTCATATAAAATATTAAATAAATCCTACGTCCTAATGATTATACGTAAATAATTACAATAAATAGAAATTAATTACATATAAAGTTAATTATATGTAATGCTCCACAAAGGTGCTTGTAATAATTTTAAAAATAGCTGCTACCTAAAACGGTGGGGAAAATATATCTAATGGCATGGAGTTGTGCTGCTATGTTACCGGAATAATCATTTAAACAAACTATAAATTTGTTCATATACTTACTACTTATTTTGTTCTAAAACAAAGTCTCGGTATTCTGGTCGGTTAATACAAGGCAAGTGATAAAACTAGCCAAGTGGTTCGTGGCAACTTCTTAGATAATAAACCCATAGAGGTATTATAGATAGAATAGGAAAGACATACCTGCTGCTGCATATTATGTGCAGGATCGTCCGACATGTCTCTCTAGTAACACAATGATCACAGGTGGAGTATTTTTAAAATAACCCATCTAATAAATTTTATCTCACCACTCGTTCCCGTGTCCGTTCCGAGGTGTGTGTTGCCACGATCTTTTAGCGGCAGTCACTATGACCATTTGATAAAATTACCACTACTACGAAGCACGAGATAAAGCTAAAGCTGTCTTAGAACACGAAATTTTAATATTATTCAATTATAAGAGTACTTTTTTTCCCTCCCGAATCAAAACAGAAGACAGTACTATTAAATTATACAAGCCAAGAAAGAGGAGAGCAACCAGGTGTGTACTACGGAGATATTAAGCCCTAATACAGTTAGAGTATTGTGATCTACCCACATTTTTAAACGGAGGCACAACTCGAAAACCCCTACCATAATATCTATAATACCTCTATGTACAAACCACTTGCCCAAATCTCCAGGTCGACACTGTCATATTATTTGCCGCAACACGTCAATACATCACGTTCTCTATAGGCTCTTATCGCTGTCATAACCGTTACAGCTACCCAGAGAATCACCGCTAGCCAGGAGCAAATGACCGCCAAGTGGAGAGCAATTCCCGTGTTGATGAAGTCTCCGCGGCGACTGTTGGGTCCATCTTTCTGTATGTAGTCCATAAAGTCGAATATCGCCTGACAACTCAGACGAAAATGCATAGCCGTCGCTTGGTCGCCAGACGCACGCGTTTCCTGGAGTATAAATAAAAATATTAGTTAGTTCACTAAGACAAATCTTCACAAAAGTACATAAAATATCTTAATAAAATAATTACTAGACTTTCCATAGATGTTTATGTCTATAAAAAGGCGCACACGATACCGACACAGAGTGAACAAACCGTACGAAGCAGCTCGACAGCCGTCCTAAGGTTTGTGACTTTCCAGTTCCAGGGTTCCATTCGAGTGGGAAGACATCTACCTAATCATGCAGATATCTATGGGCGCCAGAAGTTATAAGAAGTCGAACCTTCTCCCCGTCATACAACACAAGAAACATTTTGAATTAATTCTAATAACTGAGAGCGACAACACAATAATGATTACGACGAAAGTAGCGGTAGCCCTGAAACTGAAGCTATCGAAAATACACTCAAGCAAAAAATGTGCAGTCTGGGCAAATAAATATTAAGTATTGGTCGAAACCCCTATGAAGACACGAAAAACTTTCTATCGCTCCAACAGACAAGACAAAGTCTTAACACTAGAAAGACAGAGAGGGTTCCTTTTTGATGTTCATCGTTGTATAATTTCTAAAGTATGCATACCTGTTTTATCCTCTCGTGACTTTTATTGACAGCCTAAATATCTGTATAGTAATGAGTTAATTACGATTCAATCATCGTATATTGGATAAACATAGTGTTTTGTAGGTATACAAAGAGATCAACGGGTCTTTTGATCCATTCGGCATACATTGTAAAAAAATAAAAATATCTAATTTTAGGTACATAATAATATTTATTTTATTAATAATAAGGGGGCCAAACGTGGGGTTGGAGCCACTTTCATTACTACCGACACCCATAGGCATCCGCATAGTTACAGTACAGAATATATGTTGCCCTCCTTCCTCTTTCCACCTCCATGGGCCACCGGCTACTTACACACTGCATGAACGCGACAAGCGGCCCCACTCGACCACATGCATTCATGCAGTGTCAAGTATGGCACTTCTGCCTTTGTGGTATAAGCTGTGCACTTTTTATTTTATTGTCTCAACTCAGTGATGGTCAAATATTAGCTTTATGATCCTTACCGGAAGATCAATCAGCCGGTGAAGGCGAAAATGTAGAAGCTCATATGAATTCTGTGGAAGATATTTTGAATATAATAAATATAGAACAGAGAAAACAACTCAACAAAACATGTTGCCGTTTTCGATCAAATGGCCAAGGAATACAGCGTGAACCGCGTTATGAAGATGGCCAGTACAAGTTTTTAGGGTTCCTTAGCCAAATGACAACAAAAGAAATCCTTATAGATGCGAATTTTAAATAAAAATAAATTAATTAAAAATAAAGGAAAAATGAATAGATCTTTAAAAATGACATTAAGGTTACTAAAACCATTTTTCGTCAAAATAAATTGTTTGAAAGAGACACTTCCAAAGTGGAAAAATGAGTGAGCACCCCTCTAACTTTTAAAATAAGAGAGTAAGAAATCTAAAAAATATATATGCAGTAGATCTTAATGGAAACTTTCAACAAAAATTGGTTTGAGCGAGATATCATTATTAGTTTTTAAGAAATAATACATTTTCAAAAGACACAAATACAACTTTATTGTTCATACAAACCCTATGAAAAACCAAGTTAGTTTTAATGGTACGAAACCCTACATGTGCACATATTAGATTTAGCTGGTATAAATGCATGAACTTTGCATCAGAAGCATATATATACAGTAACATCGAGACATGTAGGCGGGACTTCATACTCCAGCTAGCATAAGAGCTCAATGACATGTCAGAAGAATCATCTGCTATCCAAATACCACCACCAAGGCAGCTTTCAGTCGAAGGGACGAAGAAAGCAATCAGTACTGGATGCAAGACCAAGTAAAATAATTTATGTGATGTCTGCAAACAACCACTATGATGTGGAAATGCAATCAATCAAAGATTTATATCTGTCAAAATATTATCTAGTTAAATGAGTCTAGGCATTTAAAAACTATATCATATCTAACTATACATCAACATTCATTGTGAATACCTTCTTCCCTCTTGAATACATTAAAATATTATTTCTTATATTTAGGGTCAAATATCCCCTTGCCGTCTTTCTAGGTAAGCTACTTTTCCCATCTTTCTAGTGTTAAGTAACGAATTAGTCTGTCTCTGAAATTATAAACTATGATAGGAAAATCCACATCCCAATGTATGTTTACATTTGGAATAAAACAGTAACTAATTATAGTTGTGGAGTTTTTTAGACCAGTTCTAGCAATAACTTGAGGCCATGGCCATGAGGGAAGAAAAAAGAACTACTTGGTCACTTATCTATACACCTAAAACCCAATGATTTTATTAAAACTTATTTCCCCCTCATTTTAGGAGGTTGCTAGACCTCTGTTGTTCTAGCAAAGTTGTGCGTGCACATGCCACATAATTCCATAAGGGTAAGAATAACATAGTTATATGTTATTCTTACTATTTAATTCTTTTTCTTTTTCTTATCAAGCACTAAGCAGTATTAAAGTTGGTTAGGTTAGTTAGGCAAACATTAAACATGGTTAGGCATGGTCTAAAGTCAAACCATAGTTTCCAATTAGAAATTATGTTAAACCTCTCTTTAGTTATTATGCTCTAACAGTCCAGATGGTAGATACGATTTCGAAACGAGGAAAACATGAGCCTAATCAGCTGTATGTGGGTTCGAGAATAACAAGAAATAAATGTAAATTAAAGTATTTACATATATGTATGTATGTGTATTGTACTTACCCTGACCAAAAAACCTCTATATTGTTGACATGTCTTGAAGAAACCATCAGTCATTATTGCCGCATGGACTAAATTATATATAACAAATACAAAACTAACACATGAGTTTGGAATCCAGCAATATATAATGGCATCATTATCATTTGTTATTCTAGCTCTTGATTGTACTATTATAGTCTCTCCTTCGCTGTAATAAATAGAGATATAAGAATATAAAGGACATGTCTAGTACCTGTAACTATGTTTATAATGACTAGGATAGGGCTAAAGAGTTTACCAACAAACAAAAAAAAACTTGTCGAATGTGAGTTGAACTCACTTAGAAAGGGTCCCGTTAGCTGCAAAACATGTTTTGTATGTCGTAAGGGAATATTTGTTTAATTATTAATATAATCAAATATTTGTTTTATTTCCATATAATTATTCATTTTTAAAGTGAATATATGACTAACTATTCTGTGAATATTTTAATTGAGCAATCTATTATCAATGAAGCAAAAATGTCATGATAAATGGGAGCCCCTTAAAGATTCATTTTATTATATTTTTTTTTTTTCCCTTCAGGTATGATAGGAACCCAAAAAAAGGGCTAAGCTTACATGGTATAAATTATTATAAAGAAAAAGATTTTTTTTTTTTAATGTTATAGGGGGGCAAACGAGCAGTTGTAGCCATTTTCATGACTACCGACGCCCATAGACATCTGCATAGAGACTATACAGATGCGCTGCCCCCCATTCTCCTCCCACCTCCATGGGCCA
>LUGF01042721.1:65367-89484 GCA_001625245.1 Calycopis cecrops
TACCTCCTCGGTCGTGCCGGCCCAATTCGGCTGCATGCAAGCATACAGCGTGGCACTACCTCTTACTAGATATACCATTAACAATATTTTTGTTTTAGTCTGCTGGCAGTGTATTGTCATAAAAATTCTGGTATTTGCTAGAAATATTAAAAATTTAAATTACGCTGTAATAAGTTATAGAGTAAGTAAAGAATAAATAATTACATTTCTTCGACTGTAGTGGATTTGTCATTTTCATACAGGCCCACATTATTTATACAAACTCTGTACATATGGTAGAAACACATGATAACAGCATATATCAATATTGGCAAAGGAGCAAATATAGCATATAGGCAATATGAATTATGACCTCCATTGAAGTATTGACTCGTGCTTACTCCATAAAATATACATCCACAATTTGTATTCTCCAGCCAACTGCCTGGACACACGTCTAACGTGGCGCGCCAATGGTTATATGGAACTGCCACACATATAACTGATACGCTTAGAAATACAGCAAGTAGACCATAGCACCAGGTGAGCCTTCTCTCTGTTTCGTATTGATTCATCTTGACGGTGTTATAACTTAAATTGATGACTACACAACTGATATCTTAAAAATGTAATGTGTTTATTCAAACGAATCTAAGTAGCACTACACTAGCTTCTCGTCTTTATCTTATCTATTTCTTAGTACGTTTAGTTTTGATTTTTTATCGTCCCTTTGTGACTTTTTTAATTTTTGCAAATATATTATAAATTTTGTTCTCTCTGTTCTTAATCTTAGGAATAATAATTGTAAGAATCAACAGAAGGCACAAAGAATCAAAACAAAATATGATAATTGATGACAAACCCCTTGTAATTTATCAGATTAACTTCACAGTTTGCTAAACTTTTTGCCAATACACTTTTGCCAGATTTATCTAATAATCCAATTTTGATAATGTTTAGATATATTTATTTCTTATTTATAGTATGACTTTTTATTATATATTAATACACCAGGTTATAAAATAAATATATCTTTGCATTTAGTAGTTACAATCACAACATGCACGATTTCTTAATTACATAAATAGACAAAAAAAATACCACTGTCCATAGATTTGATTAGTAGTGCTGGATTAAACTGTATTGTGGTTGTATGCCTTTTTGATCACAAATAAAAAGATAAATTGGGGTTAAAGGTTGAACTGATAATGTCATCAAGATTTTTAACTTTTTAATTCAAGTAAGGTCATCAGCTAACTTAACAAGAACAAGGTACTCATGCAATACAGTGCATCAATTTAATAAATTACTGTACTCATTAATGAATATCATGGCTGATGTAAGGCCATAAAACTAGTTGAATTAATTAAAAATTTACAGGATAAGCAGCATGGCCTCTGGTCTTAGTCTGTTCGAATAAAAACGAAAAATTAAAAAAAAAATAGAATCTTTTCTATACTCTTTGATCTTTTCATTTTGAATGTTGAATGTTTACATTTTCATAATCATACTTCCACAACAAAAATAAATAATAATTTATTTTCATTATAATTTGATATTAATTACAAAGTGCCTACTGCCTACTTTAGAAAATAATTAATAATTAGATTACAGCATAATTCCTTTTTTGTTTATTAGAGTTTATACTTTATATTTAAACAATGAGAATCAACAGCAGAAGTAAAGTAAAAGGAAATAACATTATTTTAGTTCCATATGAAGCTATTCACGTTCCGAAGTAAGTAAATAAATTGATACCTAACGTATCAAGGCTCACATGAATTTATAGAATAAACTTGTTCTTGATAGCAATAATCATACATTTTATACTGGAGGCGACGATGTCTTAGGACTTACTACTTGTAAAACCCTACCATCTAGGTTTACGTAGTGTGTCAGAACACAGTAACAGTGATGGACTGGAGAATGTACCTCAGTCCTCATTACTTTAGTTTTTATTCACTGTTTTTTTAAAAGCAAATCATTCTATAATTTATCAAACAATGTAGAGTACCTACACTATACTACACTACACCTATAGATACACACGACACGACACATAATTATATATAATATTATATACCTCATTCTTTTTTAACCTAAGATACCATGAATGGATGAAATCAGAAGAGTTACAACAACTAACAGCATCGGAAGAGCTTACCTTAGAACAAGAATATCAAATGCAAGCATCATGGAGGGAAGATGAAGATAGTCTGTAATTGTTGTTCACTTTCTTACTGGATTTATATTATTTATAAACAATTTTTAATTTTATTTAATTTTTTAGAATGCACTTTTATAATATTAGATAAATCACTATATGAAAAAAATGAAAATGAAATTGGTAAGTAAATAAAAACCTATAAAATAAACAATAACTTTTTTATGGGGTTATGCAGAACAATACTTATCCATAACCTCTAGGTTGGTTTTTCTGGTGCAGGTAGTAAACAAAAGGCTTATTGCTCTTATATGACTTATAAAATACTGCTCATCTTAACAATATTTTTTTTTTAATTACAGAATCTATGGTTGGAGACACAAATATATTTGTTACTGATAAAGAAAACTTTGTCGGTGAGATAGAGATTATGATTGCTGAGTGCTCAGCTAGACGTAAAAGATATGGTTGGGAGGCTGTCATTCTAATGTTGTTATATGGTATAAATTTTATAAAGTTGCAAAAATATGAGGCCAAAATATCAATAAAAAATTTTAACAGTATCAAAATGTTTGAAAAATTGGGATTCGTCGAGAAGTCTAGAAGTAATGTTTTTGAAGAAATAACATTTGAGAAAAATGTTGATGATGAATGGAAAAATTGGTTGCAGAAACAAACGCCAGAAATGGAAATTAAATATTTTTAGATTACAAGTGGTTTTTTTTTTTCAAATGTTTTTCGGTTGATTGGCGGTCAGCCCCTACAGGGTGAGATCACCAGTTAATCCGGTGGTGGCCCAGCAGATGGCGACCAGCGACCTAGATGCAATATGCTCTCACGCTAGGGTTAGACTACTTCACGACCAAGTGACTGGAGAAGAGATGGTTGAAAGAGAAAGAAGTGAAGTGGCTGAAGGCCTGGGAGTGAGAATGCGACGGAACGAGTTTCCAGAACAAACTCGTCCGTCTGGGAAATGAATAAACGGCGGGAACGCCTGTGTTCACGTGCACTACTATTAAAGTAGTGCAGTGACACAGGCGATATCTCGACATTTTGGCGCGTTAAGTTTAGGAGTTTTTTTATTTCATAAATTGAATGTATTATCGAATTGTATATTCTAGTAAACGTGAATCAAAGGGTGTGTTTTAAATTTTATCGCCTAATTGTAATATTTTGTTAAATAAAAATCTATTTGAAATGGTCCTTAAAAATACATCGTTCACGAATATCATAAATTGAATGTATTATCGATTTTGAACCAAATCTGAAAATTTCGCGGGTGACCAAAATTTTTTTGGTAATACAGGTGAATACCTTTACGTACGCTACCCATGAACTCGGGTGGCTGGCTCAACCGAGTACAGTGTCGGGCTCGACAACTGGGTTGGCCCTACCGACTAAGCCCCTGCAACGCAACGGGGCGCCTCCAGCGACAGGCTGGCCTCGGTGAATAGGCCAGACTCCTCGTCGAGGACTGTCCGGCTGCCTTTGAACAGTCCCTACTCCAAGTCGGAACCGTGCAATGGGGTCAGATTCCTATCCTAACCCCTGGTCCCAATGCTCCAACGGAGCATACCACGCCGGTCGTCCTAATCCACGCCACCATCTGCTGATTCAGAAGTACGGGTGGAGGACCTCGGGCATTGGCTGGTCCCATCCGCTGGGCGACGGACCAACCATTAAACAGCCGCAGAGGACATGGAGGACGACAATGACACACTGCATCTCCTCTTCCTCTGCGGTCCCACCGCCAACGCGTCAGACGGTGAGTCCCCGTTCGGTCGCGTGAGATAAGGTCCACGGCAACGACATACCGAGACACCTCCTCCCGCGACCGCTCCTACATGGACGCATCCAGAGTGGGCCTTGGTGAAGCCCACTCGGAGCGTCCCCTCCTGGAATCCCTCTTGGCTTCACCGTGGTTGTTCAAGCCACGGTTACTAAGCCCCTTACCACGACAAGGTAGAGATCCGTCGAGGGGGAAACCAAAATTTATTTGGAAAAAAAAATATATTGAGACTGTATTCCGCACCAGCAGACGAAAATCTGGACGGCCTCCAACCCGGTGGACTGAAGACTTGATTAAGGTGGCAAAGAGCCTCTGGATGGTGGCCACTCGACAAGTGGCTTGTGACCGTGACCTATGGCGCTCTAAGGGGGAGGCCTACGTCCAGCAGTGGACGTCCTCCGGCTGATGTTGATGATGAAGATAGCATTTTTTCGTGTATGAAGGCGACCATGGTAATTTTACACCAAACAACATGCTAATGTAACCATTTTTAGAATTGACAATACTTAAAGAGTATAAAAATTATACATCTCAAATTATTCGATACGATAATATTTTTAGCATAGTTCATAGCTAAGCGAGCGGTCCCATAGGGCATAGCATTTGCCACGATACCTTATAGGCACTACTTTCAGCCACATACAGCTAAAGTGTTGCCATTTATTTCCTGTATCGTCGTCCCTTTATTTTTCATGTAGTCACTAGTCAGTTCACAGTTGACACTTGACAGTTGCATCATGAACAGCCAATGACAAAGATAACTCAAATGTTCTAGCCAATTACATTCCTCCGAATACAATATTTTTTCTCCGTGCCTAGTTTAGAACCACGACAGCCATTTCTATTGGGTCATAGAAGTCTTAGCTATGTTATTTTAGATAAATAATAATGAAGGGAAATATTTTTCGGTGTTTGGATTTTGTTAAGTACATACCGAATTTCTGTAATATAATTTTTATTCATTATTGATTTTTGTTTAAATCTATAGAACACCGACATTCTGACCAACCACACTGAGACTCACAAACTACAGAATACAGATCAGTTGCGGTGCCTAACTAGACCCGTAGAGTAGAGTAGATAGTCCGTACTTTTTATCAATTTGAGCTTTGTAATTTGTATTATTATTTAACAATAAAGCAGGATTAGCGTTTTTGTATCAATCATGAATTTAATTATTGCTATTTACGCAGTGATCGTTGCTAGTGTAGTGTGTAGTAACGATGTGGAAGTGAAGACTGAAGAAGATTTAGGTGTTAAGTACGCTAATAGATGCGAAGTATGCAAAATTCTTGCTACGGAATTGCAAGCTAGGTTAGAAGAGACCGGCAAAGTGCATGACGTGATTGAAATAGGATATTCCTTAGATGATGTGCAACCAAAGAAAAAAACCAAATATGAAAAGTCTGAATTGAGATTAATAGAATCTATAGAAGGTGTCTGTGACAGAATCTTAGAGTACAATATACACAAAGAACGCCAAGACAGTACTAGGTTTGCTAAAGGTATGAGCCAAACATTCAAAACTCTACATGGTCTTGTTGACAAAGGTGTAAAAGTAGATTTGGGTATTCCTCTTGAGCTATGGGACAAGCCATCAGCAGAGATAACTAATATGAAAACTCAATGTGAAAGTCTACTAGAAGAAAATGAAGAAGCAATAGAACATTGGTACTGGAATTTCCAAGGCAATGTGGATTTGAAGCACCATCTATGTACACACCATGCTTTGAAAAATACAGATAATTCCTGCTTGTTTGATGATATCAAAAAGTTGAAAGGAGAAGGATTGGATAAAGATGAACTATAGATTTTCAACTTTAGTTTGAAGACTTTGTAGTCTCTTTTCTTTCTGTGAAAGTGTTATTTTTTACGTAATATGAACAAGTATATTTATTTAAAGTTCAGTTTTTATGTAATGTGTATTAATATACACATTAAATAAGAACTGAAATTCTTAAGAAATGCGATTTTTTTACCAAATCCCATTTTATAATACCTAATCAAATTATGCATTTTTAATATTTTAGAGTTATAATATTTTTATTGAAAGTTTTAATCTTCATTTTTTTATTTTTCTTATACCGTTTATAACAATATTATTTGTTGCTGAGTAATAGCTATAATCTTCAAGTAATAATCACTTAATTAGGAATATAATAATATTCATATTGATAAGATGTGCATTTAATGTATTTGTAGTTTGCAGCCTAACCCCTTTTTATCTCATCTGGATCAGAGTCCTTGTATAAATTGTATTGTAACTTGGATTCTATGGCTGTGTATTGTAATCATGTGATCTTTTAAGAATTAAAATAGTTTCAATAAGTAACTACACCTTTTAATGAGAAATAGCTGTAGTGTTGGCCATATGACCCAGAAAAGTCATTGTCATTTTCAATTATATGGCCATTTATTTCATAACTGGCTGAGAAGGGCATAAGATAAATAGTTTTTTTAATATTCTTTTTGACTAGTATATAATATGCCAAAGAAATTTTTCTATAGCTATAAGCAGCGTCGGATTAAGCTCTGGAGGGGCCGGGAGCTGGGAGTAAAAAAGGGGTTCCTTAATGGGCTCAAAAATGATGCTCATAACTATACTGTATGTATTTTTATAAGTTTTCACATATTGCTGAAGTATTTCATTATTACATTCCGGTAATTTACAATTCTGTGATTGAAATTAAGTGATCTCGAGAAATAATTTTAAAATTCAGTAGCTTTTAACAAACTGCTACTGCGCTAGTAGATATATACCTACCTATTCAACAAGTTGGCTTTGTTTATCAAAGTAATGTAAAATGTTATAAAAAAATATGCACCATTGCTGACATATAGCAATGCAGTGGTAATTTTGTGATGCCCTTTTTGAAGAAGTTCAAAAGTTGCAAACTTGTCAATGGCTTTTGATACTACTATATATATATTTTGAACTTTTCCCTGCTAAGAAGTAGTACAAATTTGGATAATGGCGATGATGCAAAACTTCTAATAACGATCCCGATAATTATTTTCTCCAGGAGAAAAAGATCACATCAATGCAAAGGCCGTTTTAGTTACCGCTCGCGAGTTGCCCTCAGAGTCACGAGGTGAGGGAGCGGTCGGTCAGTTTGACCATTTTAATAATATGTAGTTAAATTAGTTATTATAATCTCTCTCATATCGGAGTGTATGTCTTTCAACCGAGAGAGAGATCGGTACCTCTTTCGACCCCAAGCTGCCCGACGAAGAATCATAGCAATCAGATGAAGCGGTATTAGACTTCTCTTTGTTTCTGCAGCATTAATTTAGGTCCGAAAGGAACTCCCCCGAAGATGCTGTCACCTTGTCGTGGTTGGTGGGCTTGCGTGCCTCTATGATCCCCAAGGGTATTTAGGGCAGGGCTAGTTATACCGGACAGGCTTGGTGGGAGAGTCAAGACTAAGAGCAGCTTGACTCGGGGTACTCCCCAGTCCCTCTTAATCAGCAGAGGGCGGCGTGGATTGGAATGAGTGGCGGGTCCGATTTGGCATTGGTTACTAGGGTCAGGGGTCATGGTGGGAATCTGAACCCATTGCATGGTTCCGACGTCGTAGTAGGGACTATTCAATGGCAGCCGGATAGTCTCCAAGGAGGAGAAGTCTGGCCTTTTCACCGAGGCTAGCCTGCCGCTGGAGGGATCCCTATTGCTTGTAGATTCGGGACCCTCCAATTATTATATGCGCCGAAGGCACCCAGGGGTTTAGTCGATATTGCACTAGCAAATGTCGAGTCCGACATAAGCCTAGGGGCCACCCGGGCTCCTGGATATCACACCTAAATGCCCCTGCGTCAACAAAAAAAATCAAGGTCCGAAAAGAAAGAGGAGCTCAAAGCTACCACAGTAACTGAGAACGTCTGTTATGCTATGTAAAGTTAAGCGTTGACGTAAAGCACCAACTTGTAAGATACATAAGGGTGCCAGAAATTAAGGAATGATATGATGCCATAATTTTGTCTAGGTAGTAACAGTGTTGTTTGGTAATAACTTGTGATGAACAGTACAAACGACAACATTCTACCACCAATCACTTTGGACATTGTTTTTCATCAGAACATGAGTGCAGCCAACACTATAATCGCTTGCTTTTGTAGAAAATGCTTTTATTTTGCATCAGAAGTGACAATGTGATTTGAAATGCCTTCGCTTCTGGGTTCTTTGTATATTGAATTTTTTTACACTGGATTGTTTCACCTAGTGAAAAGTGTAGACTTGGCGGAAGATGGAGCACGCTTGCTTATAAGGTTCATTCATTCACCCTCGATTTCAAGATTTCCAGGTTGTAGGTGTGAGAGAATACAGATCCTGGTAGAATTTGCTTTTGTTCGGTTTTTAGGGACTTGGGAAGCTTTTTTACTATGCGAATTTCATCCAAACGGAAGATCCATTTGGGAAAAATTGGCTAAGTGAAAAAGCATGTCGTAACGATAATATTTGATGTGGTATATAGTGTCGTTACATTCTAGAATCGCCTGTTATTTGTATTGTGAACTGCGATTGTGACAACTTCAACGTTCTTTCATCAGTTCAAAATTCCCTACCCTGAAGTCTTCAAACTGCATTCCTTCTATGCCGCAGCTAAATGCACTAAACAACTACTTATTAACCATTAAACAAGTGATTAATTTATAAAATAGACTTCAAAAAATACCTATAAAATAAATTTAATTTAAAAATTTGAATAGCAATGATTAAGGTGGTATATATTATTTTTATGCATGTAATGGTTGAGATATAACGCCTTTTTGTCTCACAATTTCTCGAAAATTTAATATTAACAAATTATAAATAATTATTGCAATAATTTGTCCTTGTTGAATTTGAAATCTGATTTAACTGACATCAAGAATCAGACTCCGGCTGCCATACTTAGGTATTATGTTTATTTATAAGTACTAACCCACAACTAGGCACTTAAAAACGTCATTTACAATTTTTTTACGTCTATATATTTTTTATGTTCAGGCCAAATAAGCAGTTTGATTAGTGATGGTGACTAATACCTTTAAATAAATAAATAAATAAATATCTGTGGACTATACACACCACGTTAGTCTAGCCCCGTGCTAAGTACCGTAAGGACTTGTGTTACGGGTACTAGACAACGGAATATATTTAATATGTTTTATAAATTCAGAAATTTTATATATTTAAGATTTTTATTATAGAAATACATATAATACATAGATAAACATCCATGACCAAGGCGGGATTCGAACCCGCGACCCCTGGCGCAACATGCTCCCCTAATCCGAGCCCTGTACCACTGCGCCAGCCTGGTCGTCAAGTCCAATGCCTATGGATGTATCATGAACACACCACAACCTAAACTAGATGTTAGAAACATGGACTGATCATGACCATGAGGCCATTTTATCAACCTCGTGTCGGTTCAACCCGTCAAGAGTTGAGGGAGGGAGGATCTCTCGGTTTATTTGTCTTCGATAATATTAGATAAATTGCTATTACAAACACTGGTATCTGGATGCTAAGTTTCCATCTGCGAGTGAGAGGGTCAGCCTTTTCTTCCCCAATCACAATGGTCTCTACATTTATATTTATAGCTGTTCATAATACACTTGTGTGTGACACGGCCTAAAAGAGTTATTGTAATAGAAGAAAGAATTGGGTTTTAGAAAATATATTCCGACTTTCCTCCTTTAGTTGTTCAAATCATCAAAATCACACTGGATTTTTTTCCTAAATCCCTACTAACACGACTATAATATATTTTAAACTAGCTGCGCCCCGCTGTTGCATCCGCGAAAATTTCGGTCCCGTGGAAAATAGAAAATCATCCCATAGGAAAATTTTTCGCGATAAAAACTATTAATCCAAGCTACTCTCTGTGTGCCAAATTTTATGAAAATCGGTTCAGCCGTTTTTGCATGAAGGAGTAAAAAAGAAACAAACTTTCGCATTTATAATATACGGGATACATTTGGATCAAATTAAACAGAGATGTAGGTCATAATCTGGATGAATGCAAATTGCTTTATCCTAAAAATGAATGATTCCTTTGAAATAGATTTAACATGGTGCAAAAGTTACTATTATTTATCACCGGTCGGCAACCTTTTGGCAGGCAAGGGCCGCAAGGCTGCAAAATAAAGTATACGTGGGCCAAACAAGCCAAACAAACAAAAGAAGAAATTCGCACTAGAAGCCTTTATAACTTGGCCTCTTACCCTAAAAACTTATAAGACACTAGCTTCCGCCCGCGTTGATTTCGGACTTCAAAAATGATTCAAAATTTCAACTTATTATGTTATTCTGATATGAAAGCTATATTACTGTAAAGTTTCATGAAAATCCGTTCAGTAGTTTTTGTGTGAAAGAGTAACAAACATCTTTACAAACTTTCGCATTTATAATATTAGTAGGACTTGCGGGCCGCAAGTAGGACGTCAGCGGGCCGCGGGTTGCCAAGCGCTGTTTAATACCATGCATCTCTGAATACGGGAGTGGGTTAGTTTTCTTCAAAAAATTCTGTCCACAATTTTTAGAACAAAACTTCCATAAAATAGTCATAATTTAATTGAAATATAACAAAAATAATTATTAAAAAAACATGAATCAGTTAAAAATATATTTTTTAATTTATTGCTACATAATAATGCTCTATATTTTTTTACAAGAATTATTATTTTAACAGCTTAAACTTTTTAATACAATTTGTAATTTTCTTCAATATTTATACAATGGGTACTACAATAATGTAAAGGTAAAGAGAAACGAACAAATTTCGATAAAGCACTTTTAATCAACTGTCAAAAAGTACTATACAACCATCTGTGAATTTTTCACCTTGCTGTCAAGGTGCTAAAAACATAACCGCAGCAATCCTGCATACATTTACTATGAGATAAAATTACATAAAACGAACATAAATAATAATGTTAAAACTAATAGGATTAAATACATTCATTCAACCGTATTCAGTCATCAGACAACTCATACATTTAAATAATATACAACAACGTAACATCTCGAGAATGTTCTCCCTGTGATACACCATGCCATAAACATATTTCATTCGATGTCTTATGGACGTTGTACATTGTATAAAAATACTATTACAGTTCCGTGGTATGGTAACGTTCTATTCCTATAGATATTGGCTGGTGTCTTCGTACTCCTCGTCGCTGTCCGAGCCGTCGTCTGTCAACTGGCGCTGTGCGGCCTCTTCCGAGTGCCCAACACGTTCAGAGCTCGATGCATCTGGAAACATATCAAACTATTAAAAACCATTTTAGACTAACAAAAACAACGAAATGCTAAATCTGTGTATTCGTCTTGACGCTTGGTGTTCAATAAAGTGCATAAATTGAAAAAAGTGCAAAAAATTATGCCTTTTTCAGTATATAAGGTGTTATAAGGCGATTTATTGTTGAAGTAAAAACTTCTTTAGGACAAAGGGAAATATTCGAGTCAGGAAACATGCACAAGATAGCGGAGCTACGCTAATTCGTAGCAGCTACGCGGCGTTACAATTGTGAGCTTCAATAGACAGGTATTTGTTGCTTGATAGTTTTAAGTTTTCACTTCTATCGGCTTTCCCTTTGTTTTTATAGCAACATAGATCATTCAGTGCAATTAATTACTTTGTGTGTTAGATTTGACTGATCTGGCTTTTAATAACAGATGCCCGACTATTTACTATTTAGCTTACACAATTACAAAATATTACGACAGCTACTTCTACTAAATGCTAACTCTACATAAAATGAGTAGGTAAATGATTATTAAATAATGTTAAGATGGTGCGCAAAGTACAGAAGTGTAAAGTGTACATTAGATTATAAATAATACAGCATAGCATGAATACAGCCAATTTATCAAACATTACTAATTACAAAGTTACAATGATGTAAGTAGCGGGAAATATTAAATCATAGGATGTGATAAGAGAACATAATAATATTATCAACTACATTATTTTATAGAGATCAGTTTGTTTTATAAATGATAATTTCTCATAGTATCTTTACTTATTTTATCGCTTTAGGTTTATAAGTTTAAAATATAAAGGTTAAGAGTTTGGATAAAAACTTATGGTTTAATAATTGACATTCAACAACAATATTTTTATATACGCCATGTCCAGTAGTAACGCGCGGTTTCCGGCTGATAATGATGATATTGTTATTGGGATTTCTAATTTTTTTTTTCCACAAATAAATTTTTCTTTGTTTATTATTAAAAAGGTTATCTTGTCATTTACTGTATAAGGAAAAATGTAAAATTATTTTTTGTTCTATATATAAAACGCGATAAGCGCTTTCTTTTAAGGCTGTATGTGAGAGAGGTGCCTCCACGCAGTGTCGTAACTATAGAGTGGTAAGTCGGCAAAATGTGCGCGCTCCGGTTCGTTGGGGCCCCGGTCACAGAACAGTTGGAACAAGCATTAGTTAGAAGAGGGGCCCCATCCGACGAATTTGCATAGGGCTCGAACTACATAGTAACGCCACTGCCTCCACGGACGTGTCTGATTCAGCTGCGATGCAGCAACGGCTGCTACGTTCTACCAAATATTTTTTAAAAATAGTTGTCTATATCACTATAAACTTGCAAAAGTATCGTAACAATATGGAAAGTGGTTAGAGTGTATAAAGTGGCGTGAGCGTGTGGTGAGTGAGATGAAATAGCTAGAAAAAGCTACGTATAATTACCCAGTTACCTGCTTGTGCCTCCCACACGGTGTCGCACCGTCGGGATTTTGGGGGAGGTGGTGATACTGAGCCTCTGAGAAGAGAAGGTCTTCATTTAATTATTTATATTATATATAGGGACAGTCAGTCCCCTCCCAATTGCCTGTATTGGTGATCATCAAATTGGGATATATCTAATTTTTTTTGGGCGAGTCAGTCCCTTGCCACCGACCACCAATCCCTAAGGCGCCCCTTGTTTCGGAGCATCTTAACAAGGGTTTGGAATGGGTTCCAACCAGCTGTCGCATCATCATCTCATAACACTTTCACCACCATTTGTGGCAGCTCCTCCCATTTAGTATTCTCGGACGGCATGCGCTCAGTGGTGGATATTGGGGATTACGGGCTTTAAAAGTTAAGCGTAGGATGTGGACAGTTCTCACAAGTCCAATGCCGAATTGGCCTCTGGCGGGGGCTCGCGGTTTGGAGACCTTGGAGTCTTAAGGCCCTTTCGTCCTACGGGGCCCGGGGCTGCAGCCTCACTAAGCCCCTACCTAGATCCGGCGCTGGGAACCCGACCTTCTAAATTAAACTACTACTTTTAAAAATTTTATGGCAGCTCCTCATTATCCACATTATGAAACATTCTGATGCCATGTGCTCAGTGGAAGATCTTGGGGATTAAGGGGTCCAAATATCAAGCTACAAGTGGTCAGTGGCTCGTGACTCCTCGCGCCGTCTTTTTTTATAGTTTATGGGAGCAAACGAGTAGTCGCAGCCATTTTCAAGACTACCGACGCCCATGGCCTTTCTTCCTTCCTACTCTTTCCACCATGGGCCAGCCATGGGTCTGTACCTGTGGTGTGTCTCGTCTCCGTTCTCGCTGGGCGGTGGCGAGGCGCGCGGCGACGGCGGCTGGCTCAGCGCCTGCATCAGCCGCCCCTTGGACTCGTTCCAGATGTTGGACAGCCGCCCGTCAGGACCGAACAGAAGTAGGAACGCGTCGATCAGCTCGCGAGACTTCTCTTCCCACTTCGTGAGTATGTCCACTCGCTTCTCGCCAATGTTTGTCATCACCTACGGGGACGAAGGCTATTAATCGGATCCAAGGCAAAGAAAGAAATAAAATGCTCAAGACCTGCTCAAAATCACCAATCCTTCAACAAAGTGTAAATTCCCTGTGATGATACCTACCGACCCTCGATTGGCTATCCGCTTCTGGGTATGTATTCCCACATGGGGATTATTCTACTCAATTTTATAGAAGCTCAACACCGGAGGGTCATAAGCACTTGCAGGTGGTAGATGTAATTTTAGACGTTCAAAAATATTTTTTATAATTCTATAGTTCAGTCTGTGTGAACGCTCTAATCTCTAAAACTACTGATCCGATTTAAAAAATTATCTCAGTACTAGCTAGTCCATTTAGCGAGGTAGGCTATCAGCTGCTTTTTAACTTTACGGTAAAGAAAACGGATTCACATAAACGAAGCGGCCGTCCGCTAGTTTTGAATTAAAACAAGATTAGTTTCATTTCGTGTGCGACGCACTCACCTTCTTTCCCTTATCCTTGAGCTCGTCCATCTTGTTCTGCAGGCGGAACTTCTTCTCGTTGAGGAAGGACACGTTGAGCTCCTTGGCGGAGTAGCCGCGCGCGAGGTTCCGCCGCACGTATATGTCGTAGTCGCGCACTATCCTCGCCACTATGTCCGATGTGGACACGCCTGAAATCGGAACAATAGTTTTACTTAGACAAATAATAACGCTACCAAAATGTATTAGAATATTAACATCGAGAGCCAGAACTCCAAAAAGATATTAGAAACATATCTTCAATAGGCTATTTGACTGTATTAAAAATAAAAGCTTATTGAATTTATTGTTTAATTAATATGATTTTTTTAAGTTATTATGTAGTGAAATAATTTGTCAATAATCAATACTTTATTTTGAAATCATTTTTTTTAAAATAGATACGTATTTTTATTTATGAGTCACGTGACTCGAAACGACATGAAATTGACGATGACGTAACACGTACATGAGCCAACAAATCATAGAGGCTGCTTCCGAAATCTACTGATAGTACTAGTTAATTACTTCAAAATATAACTTTTTTATCTGGATTCTGTAATATGTACAATAAAGTATAATTTTTCATTCATTCATAGTATTAGTCTTGTCAAATAGTCCATTGCTACTAAAGCGTAAAACCAGTTCGACATGCATTTAAATTTAGAAATGAGACGATACAGTCACTCCTCTTTTTTGTATGTTATATTAGAGGGCCGTATGTCCATACCCGGCCTGGATTCGATAAAGACTACAATTGGGTTCATTTAATATAATATGTGGATTATATGGCGCAATAAAGGCTAGAAGTTAGAACTCCTTATAGCCAATAAGCCACGCAGGAAAACCAGCAGTTTGGGTCTCCACGAACAGTTGCCGCCAGTAGTTCAGACTCACCCTCCGTCCGCTCGGTGGCCACGAACATGTCCTTGCTCTTGATCATGCCGTACAGGTCGTCGCAGTGCTCCGCCGTGTACGGGATGTCGTCGTGCGCCACGAAGTCGATCTTGTGCTTCTGTAGGAACTCCTCGTCCATTATCCACGGCGCGTCGCACACTATCTGCGAACGAGAGATCGAATTTGGACTTGTTTATTTATGTTAGGGCAGTGTAACCTTATAGCATATACGTGTCAATTTAAAAAAAAATGTTTAATGAGGTCTGAGACGTGGGGTCAAATAATCTCGACTATGTGACAACTTAAAAAAGTAGTAATAAATATTACAAACTCAAAACTTTACCACAAAAAAAAACGTGCAAAAAATATTGTGTTACATGCCAGCAATCTGTCTTATGCAAACGCCTAAGACTAAGCGACCGATTAAGCTGCGCAAAACACGCAGCAAACTCGATTCAGAGGTATAGGTATTGTTTCTTTTTTATTTATTTATTTTTTTTAGAATAAGGGGGCAAACGAGCAATCGGGATTCTTTTGATGACTACCGACGCCTATGGACATTCGCATGATTGTTACGCAGGTGCGTAACAATCATTCCCCCCTCCCCCGCTCAATGGGTCACCGGCTACTCTCACACCGCACGAAACACGACAGCGACACTGTCACTTTACGCCGTTATCAAGTGAGCGAGAGGTACTTGCCCGGTCGTGCCGGCCCAATTCCGTTGCATATGAGGATGTAGTGTCATGAACCGTGCATAGCACTACCTCTTCCTAATGGAAATTCATATTATACTTTGGGTTAGTGATTACTTTTTTTATTATCTACACAAATATTATAAAAAGGCCCTCAATTTGCTAACATTTTGGGTAACAAGAGCAGAACACAGGTCTATAGGTCTGTACACTGTTTCAGAGCCCTGTACGTCGCGTGCAGTTTGCTACACAGCTGGGCCCCTGTAAGCGCGGGGTTCGTAATATTTGCTATTTTTGCTAAGTGGTTACACTGACCCATGGACGGAGGAGGAGGAAGGAGGGCAACGCATCCGTGTATAAACTATAAACTATGCGGATGTCTATGGGCATCGGTAGTCACGAGGATGCCTTCGACTGCTCGTTTGCCCCCTTATACTATTAAAAAAAAATATATTAAAAAACACTGGTAAGAGATGAGAGTCGGGACGCCAGGGCTTCCGTTTCCCTCACCTACTACCAGCATGAAAATTAAAATTAGTCATCGCGCTTTGGTTTGCAAGTTTCCGGTGACCCATTTCAACTTGAGGGGATGTATATATTTGATAAGTTATCATTATCATGGACAAATAACGTACCCCTCACTCATATGGATATACTCTGGTTTACATGTCTCGTAGTCACCCAAAGGCTTCGACTGCTGGTTGTCAGTAAGATAAAGGTGGGCTAAGCATCTACAAGTGAGGAAGTTCATGAGCGTTTTTCTCAAATGACCCGGTCACTCGACTCCATTTTGCGGATTATAAGGAAAAACTAAACGACGAGAACAAAAGACGTTGTGTAAGTATGGTATTGCTCGGTTATCGAATGCGCTCAGTTTTTCCTTATTTCCTTGTTACTTCATAGACAATGCCAGTTTGTAATTAAATGTTTCATAACTCCGGAATTAAATTCAAACATTTGTATATTTATAAATAATTTTCAACGTTCTCACGCAAAAACCACATGTCGAATTCGATTCTTCAGAGCATATTATAACTATAGACATGAAATAGCCGTCTTTTTAGGGTTCCGTATCTCAAAGAGAAAAAACGGAACCCTTATAGGATCGTTAGGATTCCGTATCTCAAAGAGAAAAAACGGAACCCTTATAGGATCGCTTTGTTGTCCGTCTGGCTGTACGTCTGCCAAGACCTTTTTCTCTAAAACGCGTGAAGGGGTTAAGGAAATTTGGCAAGAGGGTAAGGACTTCACAGTATACATATAGGAATAAATCTAAAATTTTGGTAAATAAAATTTATATCACTGGAAACTTTATTTCCAACTTATGCATGTAGTTCGTTTCATACTAAATGTATGCAAGCACCCGCATATATAAGTTTGTCAACTTGTCGCATGTAAGTGTTCTCAACATCTATTTCTTTTGCTCATACCTCCCGTTCCTACGGAACCCTCGGTGTGCGAGTCCGACTCGCAATTGGCCTGGTTTTTTTAAAAGGGGACACACAAGAAATCGGAGCTATTCGATGATTACCGATGCCCATTAAAATCCGTACTCTTAATGATAATGCGTTGCCCCCTTACCCCAGTTCCCTCAATGGTCTCCGGCTACTCATAGACCACATAAAAAGCGATATCATTGTCATCACTTTTAACGGTATCATGAGGGCGAGAGGTACCTCCCCGGTTGTGCTGGTCAAATTCACTTACAAAGCAGCTAGCACCGCCTCTCACTAAAATTTCGCCTGTTATTAGGGAACTACCCTCGACCCTGATGGTCACAGTCCCATTAGTAAATGACCTCCTAAGCAAGTCCATAGTATATTATTTATTAATCTAAATATTCATCTGTATAGGTCAATAATCATCAAACCGATGCCCTTCTATTCCTATTCTAATCATAGTCCTTGTTGAATGTCTACCAACTCTTTGTATTCTACTAGAACGCCTTCCACTTCAGAACCTTATCAGTCTAGCAGCCATTTTCGGAATACGATAGTGACCGTAGGCCGATTCATCGAATAAACGTACTTTATAACACTTTAATGTATAGGTGTGTATAAATTGCGGATGTCTGTGGGCGTTGGTGTTCACTTTACATCAGGTGACCTAACTACTCGTTTGCCTCCTATGCTATAAAACAAATACATGTATTACGTATAATATTAATATTATGTATCTAACGCTTTTTATTCAAAGTTGGCATTGATTTTAATAGGCTGAAGAATGCGAGTTAAGTCATTGACCCAAATCTATTTGTAAACCGAGCACGCCTTATCCTATTATGTGGACGCACATGCTGTGAAGTGCTATCGATCGAGTTACCTACCCGTACGCGACACTACTTGCTACATGTGTGTCTTAATCTCACAAAAATCGTAAGTAAACACTTCAAGGCCGACCAAAGTTTGCTTGTTTTAATTGCGTTGTTTCTTAATGTTTTTTTTTAAATTGCCTTAATCAACTAAATAAAAAAAACCACGGAAAGAACGCAATGGCCAATGCTTAGTGTTCTATTTGGGTCGGAATTTTAGAGCGACAAGCACAGACTAGTACGTACCGACTAGGTACTTAGTTTGTGTTCAAAATATTGGGTCCAAACCTGCCCATTTATCGTGAGACAAGGGTTGGCAGCTGGACGGAGTTCGCCGGAAATGTCCCCACATATTGCACGATATCCCGAGTACCAACAAAATAAATATGTAAAAGAAATAGGGTGAATGTGCTGTTAGTCAGTCTTAAACCCAAATTTTGAAATCGGAACTTCTGTCAGAAAGAAATTTTCACTATAACTTTCTACGATCCAAAAATTTCGATATTTTTACCTACCTACCTACCCTAAACCACATTATTCGTAATTAGGGTTGCCATCCGTCCGGGTTTCCCCGGATTTGTCCTAGTTTAGAGGGCGTCCGGGGAGCGTCCGGGCGGGGTTTTATTTGTAGTCCGGATTTTGATTTCATTTATTTGATTTTTGAATGATTGATTTGATTCAAAAAACTAGGACTAAATAATTCAAGTTTTTAAAGAAATGTGTATGGTTACTGGAAGTAATTTTTTTTAAGTTCATCATTTAGTTTAAAATAGCATTAAAATAAATAATTATTGATTTATGACCATTAAAACTATATTTTATTTTACCTTATGAAAAATACTATTTCCTAACGTCCGGGTAGAAATCCGGGGTTCTTACGAGCCTTGTCCTGGTTGACAGATTTTTGAGATGGCAACCCTATTCGTAATGCACTCAGAAGCGTCTCACATGTTTTATTTCGCCCTAATCTCGACAGTTGTAAGTCTATATCATTTCTCCTCTCTCCTCTCGAAATATCTTTTGGAGCATATGGGGGTAGAGTGATGTCCACGTGTCACTCACCTCGTCGACGTATCTACAGTGCCGCACCGCCTCGTACCTCTCCTCCTCAGTCATCACTGTGCGCCCCTTCCGGCTGTGTGTGAGTGCGTCGCTGCAGACTGGAAACAAAACACAAAACCTCTGATAAGTTTTTTTTTTTTTTTATGGTATAGGGGGGCAAACGAGCAGTTGTAGCCATTTTCATGACTACCGACGCCCATAGACATCTGCATAGAGACTATACAGATGCGCTGCCCCCCTTTCTCCTCCAACCTCCATGCGCCACCGGCTACTTACACACCGCACGAAACGCGACAGCACAGCTGTCACTTCACGCCGGTCTCGTGTAAGTTTCCATTTTTACAACAATACTAACCGGGAACTCGCGTGAAGATGCACGCCAGTGTCTTCCCCGGCACCTAAATCCTTCCACATTCTCATTGTACATCTGTTATTTTTGTAGCTAATAATATTGCATTAATTTATTGTGGTTACGTGATAAGTTCAGAGGCAGCCGGACAGCCCCAAGGAGGAGAAGTATGGCTTCTTCGCCGAGGCCAGCTTGTCGCTGGAGGGATCCTGTTGCAGATACGGGACCCTCCCATTATAGCGGCTGAAGGCAGAGATTTAGTCAGTATCATTAAGCTACCCGGGCTCCTAGGTATTACACGTAAATGTAATCCCCTGCGTAAACAAAAAAAAGGTTCCTCACACAATAGAGTCGCGGTTCGTACTTCGTACAGTCTGCAGAAGTCAGCTTCCTCGCTACCTGAGCTTATGTAGATGCATATTTCAGGTACTTCATGGGCGATATTTAATATCATACACGTCAAATGTATTCAAATACTCGTTAGATTCACAATGCCATAAAAAAGAAATATTTTTTTAACATTGATTCGTGAAAATTAGAACAAATTAGTGCCGAGGATTTCACAAATGATATATTAGGTGATTCTGCTAAGCCGAGGCTTCAACCAGACGATTGGTGTTAATCCTATATTAAGTACGCTACTTGCGAACAATGCCTTATTGACCATTCGGAAAAATTCAAAGAGAAATTTTCTGCGGGGTGACAGGCAGCTAGCCGATTTCGGCTACGGCGGTCGTCTCATAGAGAAGACACAAGTGCACTCCCTATTCCCTTATTCTCATATTCCGATGGGACGGCAGTCCGACAAGACCGGTCCGAAATCGGCCGCAGGACCGACGGATTAACTTGCTCTTCGAGGCACGGGGGTGTAACACCGCCAACTTCCTGACTCCGGACTGTTATTAGAAATAAAAATCCCAATAACAATTTTTGGTCCGACCTGGGATTCGAACGTAGGACCTCACGTCTGTAGTTGAACCCGCTTACCACTAGACCACGAGGCAGGCAGAACACCAGGGGCTACCGCCATCATTGTTACGGGGCACCCAAGGTGCCCCAACGTGATGTAAGTTAGGCAAAGGCCTCCAGATTTTTTTTAAAGAATATGATATTGGGGCCATAACGGCAAGCTATGCCACTTACTTCCACTCACTGAAAGCCTGTGATAAGTGACTCACAGTCAGCATACATTTGACACGGCCAGTGAGCACTCGACATCAGTTTACACAACAGCCTGATCTGGCCGGCGTCGTGCCGTCATGCGGTAAACGCTGTTACACATGATGTAACTTTTATTACGTCTGTGCAACTAATACGGGGCGTGTCTAAATCATTGCTTGTACGATACACTTATATACTGGAACTTATTTACATAGATCATTGCCTGTACACTATACAGATTTTTATGTTATGCAAACGAGCAATCGGAGCCATTGTCATGACCACCGACGCTCATAGTCATCCGCATAGTGGCTATATCGATGTGCTGCTCTCCTTTCAGCTCCCACCTTCATGGGCCACCAGCACCGGCACCGGCATCGAGCGAAACGTGACAGCGCAGTTGTCACTACGCCGGTCTCGTGTAAGCGAGAGATAGGTACCTCCCCGGTCGTGCCGGTCCAATGGGCTATTTTCCAAATTTTCAAAAATCATTCCAGAATGTTTATCAGTGATGAATGAACTTATACATTTTTTTATTTTTTATTCTGACAAGTATTTACTTTCAAATTTTAAATTCAAAATTCAAAATTTTAAAGACCCGCGAAAACGCTTCTTTAAGCAAAATGGCGTCCTGTGACGTAGATATTCTGTATCCTAAATGTCAAGTAGTGAATGACTTATGTATGTGACTTATTTCATATGTAGCATTTGTTTATTTTGTATTATCTTTGTAATAACAAACATTTGTACTAAGTATCAACATTTAACAGTGACCATAATATTAAAATTATGACCTACAACTTTTTGACAAATGACAATTGACAACTTAGTTACTACGCATATTACGGTACCATAGAGCTCACGCAATATTGACGTCATAATCAATTTCAAGTCGTTTCGTATCACGTGACTCATGAATAAAAATACGTATTTTTAAAAATTGATTTTAAAATGAAATATTGATTATTTACTAATTATTTCACGACATAATGACTTCATAAATCATATTAATTAAAGATTACATTCAATAAGCTTATATTTTTAATACAGGAAAATAGCCCATTCGGCTGCATGCAAGCATGCAGTGTGGCACTACCTCTTTTAAAAGTACATACAAGATTATAGATCTTTCAGAACACTAACACAATTACACTTTTTGAATTGCAACAAAAATCTGGATATATTTTTAGGTTCCGTACCGCGGGACATGGAATAAGGACAGACAGAATCCTATAAGTACTTCTCCATTGTCCGTCTGTTTCTCACCACTATTTCACTAATCACTAACCAGGCCAATATTTCTAATGTGTCATTGCAAAAACACTTCTAATTTAGACACATATTCTATTCAAGGTCTACGAACGTTCACAAACTCAAAATTGAATTGTCTGCATGTCGCAATGTATTTTTTGTATGTAAAAAACTCTGTTGAGCGTTCAATGTTTTGTTCGGATGGCCTTTTCATTTAAAGTAGAAAATCTCCTTGAGGAAGTTACGACTTTGAGGCTTCTTTTCAGGGAAAAACGGAACCGGACATGAGATCTTGTTACCTATTTTATTATATTTAATTTATGTAGTTAAGACATGCGTGTGTGTGTTTAGACATCATTAAAAAATTTGTGACAGCCAGAAAAAAGATTTAAAGATTATGTATCTCTTGAGGCTTTTTGGGTGGCAGTACAACACAAATTGATGTTCCTCTATGATTAAATATTCATAACTTTTGTTACATTCAGAAATTATACAAAACATTTCGAAAACTCAACAAAATGTCCTTGGAGCGTTTTTTACATCTGCATTGACGTCCATTGTGGTTTAAAACACCATTTGTTTTATCCTGTACAGTACAATGCAATATTTAATATTTACATTACGCTTTATAGCTTTTATTGCATATCATACCGGCCACTTCGTTGGATGTCAAATATAAAATTTGTTAAATTATAATATAAATAAAGATAATATATCTTACGGACAAGTGATGCACTCAGATTTGTGAAAGAATTTTTACGAAAGAACGGAGCAGTATTTTCGAGGCTTACCATACAAAGTTAGAAACTATCTCTTTACGTTATTACTACCTAGAAGTAGCTGTAGCATCACCATATCACATGTGCCATCATTGAAAATTTATAACTAGTCAAGTTTTAATATAACATGCCCGAACTAAAAAGTGCTTTTTGTATGGCTTTTGAAAATTGACACGTTCTCTCGATTCGCAAAGGAGTGTTTTCAGAAACAAACTCCTTAATAATTTATCCGGCATCCGGCATTTTTACCAAGCTTATAGGTCCGATATTGCCCTGGAAAGTGGCAACCCAAACTCTACCCGAATAAACTCTTTAATTCTGTCATCCAAATTTTATAATGAGGACCCTCCCAATTCCAAAAAGATACATATAGCCTATAGGACTCTTTAGTACCTACACGATGCGACTATAGCGTATTGCTACTGAGAAATATATGATTTACAAAATTAATTTCACATTAGGCATATTTTGCCATAAATTAAATCTCAATGTTTATTGTAATAAACATATTTGGAATAATTACTATAATAATTATAATAAATAAAAATAAATAACTTTAATGGCATTCACTTGAATTATTCCAAATGGTTCCGGTCACTACTCAAAATATGTTTACGCAATGCAAGATCATACATCGGTTTGCTGGTTATGCGGTGGAGTCTTTTATTTTTGTAGGGTGTATAAAGGGACAAACAAGCAATGGTTAAATGACCCTTTTGGTGGCTAGCAACGCCCGCAGACATCTTCATGATTATTATACAGATGCGTTGCCTTCGATCCCCGCTTCTATGGGCCACCGGAAAAACTTGAAACAGCAGCATGTACTTCACGGCGGTGTCATCTGAAAGAGAGGTAGATCGTCGGTCGTGCCCAAATCAGCTGCTATGCTGCATGACTTTACTTTTCAGTACGTTACTAATTGTGTTTAATTTGTTTGATCCTATAATGCTTAAAAACATTTTGAGTTTGAATTCGATGGATGTGCAGAAGATTTCCGCTCTTTTGTATAATGTACGTAATATGTATGGATTAATTAATAATATAGCTTAAACCAATTATAAAATTTTCCGTTTTAATTGCTGGTGTTCAATAATATTTGTCATCATTGAACATAAATTATAAATATTTGTATTTTGTACAGGCAACATTGTGCCTGGGAAAATTATGTCATGTATATGGGCAACACTGTTTTTTCTCTCTCTTCCTGGCTAGCATTGTGGCAAGAAGCACACGCTCTGTGTTAATTTTGCATAATAAATTAGTTAATGCATCACAAACTTATTATTTTATTCCAACATAGTGCTTTGGTGGTCCTTCGACTGGTAATCAGTATAATTTTCAAGTATTCATCAAGTATACTGCGTGTTTTGTCTGCGGCTGTTCCCGTCCCCCATGCGTTCGTGGAATCCTGTTCCGGCCCGGGCAAGTTGCAAAA
>LUGF01042721.1:91063-102947 GCA_001625245.1 Calycopis cecrops
CAAATTCCATACTTTTTATGTGTTTTTTATTAAGGAATTTGACAGATGTCAGTTTATTACTAGGTTATTCCTTGGATAGAGTTATTCTATGTTTATTAATAAGGGGGAAAATGTATATCTTACCCTCTTTACCTCCTCCCTCCTGGGCAAACGGAAACTCACATGTCACTTTCCAGATACGTATGAGCGAGATATTATATTATTAGCTCTACATTTGTACCCGGTGCTTGCCCAATTTGTCTGGAATGCACCATACAAACTATATAATTATTAAAAGATACTTTAAGATAATCGTGACTAGCAAGATGAAGGTTTTTGACTCCAGCCTCTATGCCTTCTATGACAACGATATATTCATTACATATTTTTCCTTATCACAATAACAATCCATTGTTTTATTTAAAAGGTTTCTGCGGTTGAAGTGCTAATATTTTATATAATACTAGCTTCCGCACGCAGATTCGCCCGCATGGATTTCGGATTTCAAAAATAGAGTTATTATACATAAGTACATATAAACCTTGTTATGTCGTGCACAGAACTTTGTTCATACGTTGTACATATATGTTGAAAGATGCTCAAATGCTGAAGCATATATGGGAAAGCACCCAGGGTTGAAAAGTACGAGTTGACTTATCTTCAAAATACGGATTATACATATAATTAAAAGTGGATTATAATAATTGTGAAAGTCTTTGTGAATTTAAGTTCATTACATATATACATATTAGCATATTACACGAGACATTTTTTCCAATCGAATAGAGACAATAAATCGATTCCATGTTTATCGATTACATGATTTAAATCGAATGCAGACATAACAATACAATCGTGCCCAGTGACCTAGAGCATCATCTGCGAGACAACCTTTATTATTAACCCTATTTAGACCTTATTATCGCGTTAAATAAAGATCAATTTTCCGCGATTTTCCATCGCATGTGTCAGACAAGATCAAAGTAAACAGAGTGATGTCATGCGACAACGCCCACAAATACGAAAATTTTTGTGCAGTAGGTACACTGATCTCTATATTATATGGATAGCTGATACATAGGGAAGATTATTCTTCCATTCGAAATAATGCGGGAGGACTGGGAGACGTCCACATCTGAATACTGCTAAAAGTACTAAACCAAACTTATCGTGTTTGTAAATATTATTTGTTGGGGTATAAAAACATAAATAAATAAATGAGTAAACGTTAATTCGTATGCGACAATATATCGAGGATCAATTGAAGTATTTAAAAACTTAACTGCCAAATTCTTATCGCGCTTTACTTTAGTTCCATCTGTATTCGGCAAGGAGAGTACAATGTTTGATCAAATGGCGTCCATATCTACAGTATCAGCTATTCATGAGTGTTGAGGTCACTGGTCAGTGAGTAGGAAAGTGATGGTAATTCTACTAGTGATGTAATAGCATTCATCACCTATTCACGGCTGTACCAACATTCCGGGGCCGGACATATTGGCGCGTATTATCGCGCCATTTTCATTTTACAAATGGCGGAAAACTATAATATTTTTTAATTATACATTTTAACAGGGCGTTTGTTATTAATATTAATTTATTTATGAAAACGAATAAGATTTATTCTATTGAGTTCTTATGTCCAGGAACATCCTCCGGATAATAATGGTGATAAAGACAATTTTTAGCCCAAATACTTTCCTCATTGGTCCTCCTAACCACTTCGTGGTTTATGATCCTCCTAATCACTTAAACAATAACTGAACCTTTACCTCATTGGCGTAACTACAGGGTGGCAAGTCGGCGAAAAGTCACAGACCCCTAGCCGAAAGGGCCCCCTGTCAGAGGCGATCCCCAAAAAAAAAATATTCTTTATGTTCAAATTTGGGCCCATCCGATGAATTTGCCACGGGGCTCGAGCGGTATAGTTACGCCACTAAATAACGCCTAAATATTCCTTCTTCTTGTTAGGTTGTTTGTTATTTCAATATTTGTTCGTGACTTAACAGGTCCTTGATTTATTCTTTGTATGATCTTACCTTACGTTTATACAAGGGGCCTTAAGTTTGGCGTTTAATTACTAACAAGACAAGCTAATGGAGTGTAATTGCCTCGTTTATCAAATGTCGAATTAAGTACAAAGGTCGCAACTGATCGTCTCGACTCGCTCAGATCAAAGCGCGCTGATTTGATCTCAGCGTGTGCATTTTCGACTGGCATAGTTGGCGCAAATATTTTTTTTTTTTTTTTTCGGTTTCGAATTTTTGCTTTGGAAGCGAAGAGAAGCTCAATACAGCGTTGGATTGCTGTGGATGCTCGTCAGGCGATAAAATTGTTTTGAGGTTGAAAGGGGGACCGAACCCCTACTCTACCGCAGATGAACTGATGACTGAACTAAAAAAAAGTGTGTGCTTTGACCACACAACTGATTGAGTAAAACTTAATTATTGATTTTCCTTACTGTAGTTGCAATGACATAACTTGTCATTTGATATTTGTTTTTAATAACAAAAAAGTTTCACTTAAATCGAATTTTGAATTTGAAAGACAACATCCATTGGAATCGCTCGATGTGTGATTTTTGTGAGACTCTCGCTAGAGTAGCTTACTTCCCAAGTCAAGCGTGCACATAGAAGTTTTACTTCAACAAAAACATTAGTCGTTATACCATATTGCACGCATTATTGATATTAATTTCACAACAGCAGGTACAACTTTATTTCAAGCTAACCTAAAATGTCTGACATTTTTATGCTGATACGCCGTTTTATAACACAATGAAACTGAAAAGGTAGCGGTGCGCCATGTTTATGGTGTAGATAATGATGTAAAGTATTCAATACGAATTTGCATACTGAATACGTATGTACCTATAGTGTATCCAAAAAGCGGAAAGAGCTACGAATTTGTCGTATTATGTTAGTGAAAGTTATGAATTACTAATTATTCCCCAACTCATCGGGGTAAAATCTATACCAACCTTTATTTTTTTTTCGGATTAAAGGTATTTTTATGTTTTGCCAGATTGAAATCTTTGTAAGTGCCATTTTTTTTTCACTATCGTCAATAATACATATATCAATTTAGCCAAATCCGAAAATTAATTGAGTACAAGTATGTCAAACAGGTCGCATTTATAATATAATATTATTATTTTATTGTATTGGAGGGCTAACGAGCGGCCGGAGCCGTTTTTATGACTACCAACACCTAAAGACATAGAGGCCATACAGATGCGTGGTAGTAGATTAATTAGATCGTAAAACCCATTCTTTGATCCGCATTCATTATAAAGCAAAGATATGAAAAATATCCTATTAATATTATAAATGTGAAAGTTTGTTTGTTTGTTTGTCACTCCTTCACGCAAAAACTGTTGAACCGATTTTCATGACATTTGGCACACACATAGAGGGTAACTTGGATTAACACATAGGATATTTTTATCCCGAAAAAATGTTCCTGTGGGATGCCTTGAGATGATTTTCCACGGGATCCAAATTTACACGTGTGAAACCGCGGGGCACAGCTAGTATTATAATAAGTGCAATAAGGTGCCGTCTGTCGTGTGTATTCACAGTCCGTCTTCAAGGCTCGCCACTTGCAATCCAATTAGCAAGCGTGTCTTGTAATGTATCTATGCTAAGCCTTCGTTCAAATTAAAATAATGCACATAAATGTAGATTTATCTATGAGTATGCAATGGACACGCACACACACGAGCAATGGACACGTACATGTGTGTGGGAGTTTAAAATTGATAGAAATAAAGTATATAAATTTATACTTGAGTGAAACAAATTATTCGCAAGAGAAATTATATAGAAACTATTTAATTTTAATACGTAAAACATAGGATTCGGTGGCATGCTCACGACCTACACTTTTAGAATCCCATAAATCGATTGCATAATATAAAGTATTTCCGCGTACTTTATTGTTCTCATAGTGTATAGAGTACAAATGTTTGAAATAACTTACAATACTTTATTGTAAAGTACGGGTGGCAACCCTAGGTCCACGGTTTATTCAAGGGTTATTTAATCTATAACAGCAGTTCAAAGTTAGTCAGTGGTGTGACGCATGCTTAACTCACAGTCCAGCTCCTTTCTCTTCGGCGTGCCCGTCATGTCACTTGGAAATAGGAGATTGAGGAAGGAGATAGTGCAATGTGTCAGCATACTTGTGCATTACAATACATTCGTATCTCTAGTGTCTAGAAAATCTATGGCCGCAACTTTAGAGTTTCTAGAGAATCCATGGTCGCATCTCTAGAGTTTCTAGAGAATCTTTGGTCGCATCTCTAGAGTTTCTAGAGACTCTATAGTTCGCATCTCCAGAGTTTCTAGAGACTATAGTTCACATCTCCAGAGTTTCTAGAGACTCTATAGTTCGCATCCGTAGAGTTTCTAGAGGTTGTATAGCTCGTATCTCTAGAGTTTCTGGAGAATCTATGGTCGCATCTCTAGAGTTTCTAGAGACTCTATAGGACGTATCTCTAGAGTTTCTAGAGAATCTATGGTCGCATCTCTAGAGTTTCTAGAGACTCTATAGGACGCATCTCTAGAGTTTCTAGAGAATCTATAGTTCGCATCTGTAGAGTTTCTAGAGGTTGTATAGCTCGTATCTCTAGAGTTTCTAGAGAATCTATGGTCGCATCTCTAGAGTTTCTAGAGTTCCTGGAGAATCTATGGTTGAATCTCTTTGTACGATCAGTTATCAGAAATTTCTTCGAGGAACTGAAGGCAACATTTGAGCGCCATATCACAGTTCCGTCAGATTTAGCCGATGTCGTAAACCGATGACGCGACTTGCCCCTGAGCGAGGCTGCAAATTATATACAAGCTCGTAAATAACATCGTAAATGACACAGATCTACGCTTCTTTGTTTGTGCCAGAGATATTAACTTCTTGGATACTGGGAGTAGCCTTTATGTGGATGTCAACAAGTCATGAAAACGGCTTCAACTGCTCTTTTACTATTTTTTTTTTAAATAAAATAAGGTATCCTCTCCCCTCCCGCTTTACCACAGATATTCACTTTTTGGATATTGGCAGGAATACTACTTATTTACTTATGCCAAATTTCAAATTTAGTTCGTAACGTTCAGAATGTTTATAATAGCGAAACAATTAGGTCAGGAAATATGTATATGCGGTAGTTTGGAAAGATTTTATAAACATGTTGAGTATTGACAATGTTATTTTCATGAAAGGCTTGAAGATCCATAGGGATAGCCGCTGTCTATCCTGGCGACACGGGACCAGTAGTGGTGGGAACAGGTGGTATGCTAAACAACTGAAGACCTTTATTCTCGCTGCTGATATTTGTCTGCATTTCTGGCTGAAATAGATTCACAAGCTCTAGAAGATCATAAAAAGCAAAATGTCGACATCATATGAATGATAACATTGAAACTGTTCTATTTGTAACCGGCCACAAAAAGTTCCGCGTAGAGACGATACAAAGCATTAACCTAAATGTGCTAACGGCCATGTTTGTTGCAGTGAAACCAATACGAGTGAACGAGTCTCGAGCGCAGGCGGCGACAGGCGCACAACGAGAGAGCGGTGAGTACATACACACACACACACACACACACACACACACACACACATACACAACAGCAGATCATAATCCAGAGACCAGACTTGGTACTCTCCATGTGCCACTCATTCAGAACGACAAGAGCACTTTAATGTGTGCGAGCCGTCCCCCTTATGTCAGCTACTAGCCGCAACTTCGTTTATGTGAATCCATTTTTTTGCCGCAGTCGGTTAAAGCCTATGCCTTCCTCGCTAAATGGACTAACTAATACTGTAAGAATTTTTCAAATCGGACAAGTAGTTCTAGAGATTAGCGCGATCGAACAAACAAACAAAAATACAACCTCTTCAGCTTATAGTATAGATTATAACTGTCACGTCGAAATGAATGTCACTCCACAGATTTGAGGTTTGGGCGGGCAGGAGAGCCTGCAGATGGGACAGATCTCGTTATGAGAATTATAATAGCTGAATTAATTTATTATTGTCATTGTCGGAGTAACCGCGGGTCCCTAGTAATAAAGCAGCGCCATCACAGCAAGTTGAGGTTCAAAATAAAAAAATATAAATAACGTTGAGTGTATCAATTGTACGTGTCAGTATTTATCGAAGGTGCCCGAAGTGATCAAAAAATGTGAAGCCGGTGCTATATGCCTCGTAATTCCAATACCATCTTCCCAACAATTACCGCTGCTGAAATTATAGATGAACAAACTAACCCTAAATAGATCTAGTACATTAAACTGTGTTAGCGTCGTGTTTGCTTTACGAGGCTGTTGCACCCGCCGGTTCTGACTCGGCTGAACTTCTCACAGGAGACACGACGTCTCCATTCCACGTGGAGTATTTTATTTGTCGCAATATATTAAATTTAAAATTGGAATATTTTTTTCTTTTTCTAGTTTTTATCATTTGCCATTGTTTGTGAATCGCCAGTTCGTTGCCCCGATTTATTAAAAAGGTTTCAAGCAATTTATAATAAATTATAAATTTTTATGCACCTACTTATATACAAATATATTTTGGATGAATTAACCGTCCCTTTTTAGTACATCTACATTCTGTTTTGCAGACCCTTTTACTCATAAAATGTTATTTTGAATTAAATATTTATTGGCTCTGTTAGACAATATGGAGTTGCAGAAATCTCCATAAAATATATTGGAGCAGGGAACCCGAAGGACTCGAGCGAGAGCCGAGGAGCAGGAGGAATGCGGACGTTGTTCAAATCGAGTTTCCGCAGCTCGGTGGCGCTTGAATAGCTATCGCATTAACGGTTCATACAACATACTACCACCACATAATTCATGTTACCCTAATCCTCAGATAGCTCAAGAAAGCCTTGCGAAAAAGACAAATTTTTGGCTTTATTTGAGCAAGATAATATTATTTACATATATTTTAAGCGAACCGAGAAGTCATTGGCAGTAGTATAATTAGAAACTAAAAAAGTATCTCCAAGTAATCTGAGCTTCTGTTTTGCTGTAAACGGATGTTGTCTATTGCGACCTCGTTTTTAATGTATTCTATTGGAGTTAGGCAGGCCTCATGCAGGCGGATGTCCGACATTCATCTGTATTAAATTAGGATGCCAGACATACGTTGAACTATTAGAACTTTTCCAACAAAACTTCGAAAGGGATTTTGTGACAGGTTCGTTGCAGAAAATTCGAAAGGGATTTTGTGACAGGTTCGTTGTTGATTTACTGTGTTCGAAATCTGAAACGGAATTCCCAGACGAACTGTCTGTAGCGGGCCTTAATTCAGAGGTCACAATATATAAGTTGTAAGTTTTGTATTAACCTTAATTAAGACCTGAAAAGGACTTATACGATGCTTTAAAATTTTACTGATATTTCAATAACATTACATTACCTTACAAGTTTATTACTTTTTTATACTCATAATAGGTAATTTTTTTTTTGTTAATAATCAAGTTTGTACCCATTATTTGCAAAGCATACTTAACTTAAGATTACACAAGCTGTATAATATGATTCTTTACGCAATGATCACCGATATCCAAAGGTATGCAGTGTTCCTGATTTATCACCTAATACTTATCTGATAATTAACACAGCCATTAACCTGTTGTCAGACTGACATTAACATGTGCTTCGCAAAAATAACAAACCAGAAGGAATAGTGTGGGCAAGACAAATGTGTTTATACATTTGTTTGGGAGTTTCGCGTTAGTTACACACTTTGTAGTTACTTTACGGGTTTTAACACATCTAACAAAGTATGTTTTCGCTAGTACCTTCAATAAATATTTTATCGTTTTAAAAGCCGGAAAGTAACTACAAAATGTACGTACATATCAATCGGCTTTACTCCAATGAAAAATATTTGCACCCATAAGTTTAATAAATAATAAATAAATATCTGTGGACTTTACACACCACGTTAGCCTAGCCCCGTGCTAAGTACCGTAAGGACTTGTGTTACGGGTACTAGACAACGGAATATATTTAATATGTTTTATAAATTTAAGAATTTTTATATATTTAAGATTTTTATTATAGAAATACATATAAATACATATATAAACATCCATGACCTAGGCGGGATTCGAACCCGCGACCCCTGGCGCAACATGCTTCACTTATCCGAGCCCTGTACCTACCACTGCGCCAGCCTGGTCGTCGAAGTTTCTTTATATACAGTCCTCATTTCAGCCATTGTTTGTTTCAGATAAGGAGATAATTACGAAACGATTCGAGAAAGACCGATTCGGCAACGGCCAGTCGGACCCTCGAAATATTTGCAGTCGCTCCGTCACTGTCAGCACATACCTGCACTCTTGAGCCGTACCAAACGACCTCGAAACCACCCCCAGTCTGTGGCCACGATTGGGGCTCTTTATAATATATGCATATATGAGAAGGGATCTCTGGAGTGACGTCACAATTGTGATATATAGATTTTTTTAATCGTCTTTTTTATATTAAACTTTGTATATTTGCACATAATACGCTTTGTAAATATTGAAAATATTTAACCAAATTTCTCACGTAACTACTATACTAGTCATTTTATCTAGTGTATTTATTGTAAACTTGTATTTAATTTAAGGCGCCGACAGCGCCCTCACTGAATAACGCCTACGGTAGGCGAGTTAGGGCACATAGATCGTTAATTTAGCCAAAGAGAGTCCGTCCTAGACCTGCCATCACAATGCAGACTCAAATGAGGGGCGACTTGCAGAGGAGTTACAGGGTGCAGGACTTCGCGTCCCCGGGAGTCATCATGAGGGAGAGAAGCTTCGTGCGGCCTCAGTCGCACCACAACATGCATCATAGCCAGGTATTTTATTACTTTTAAAATATTTTTAAGGGACAGACAGGGCAGAAAAAAAATTATGAGCTCGCTACAGCCAACATCCTATGTGTTCTATTTTTGTGTGTTGGTACAACATTATAATATGATACTTTTCAGTCACTTCTGTAGTCAGTCCCTATGACTGCCTGTTTTTAACTTATAGCTCGTAAGTAGCATTCTTAAAAAAGTAAAGAAATAATTCATACTAAATTTATTTAAGACAAAGCATATAAACGACTTTACAGCTACGCTATATTTTTTCCTGACTTCTAACTGCTTACTAAACATCCAAATTAAATGTATGTTTAATTTTGTTGATTGTTGCACGGTTGCCAAATCTCACTTGGATACATTCCAACAATATTGATTGATTAATATATTTCTGTAATGCAGGAAGGGTCAAGCAGTGTTGCTATTTAAAACAATACAATACAACTAATCTTAGAGTGACTAGTGAGGGTGTTCACTAAAAATTACTACACCAATTGGCACCACTTAAGAAAGCCATACTAGAAACTAAAGCTATAGGGACCGTGCAAGAAGCATAGAGGCAGCACTTTCGCCGAATGTAAAGCGCCCTAGTGATCAATTTAAGAATTAAGTGTTAGCAAAACACAATGACAGTGACATATAGAGACATATGTCATATCATACGTATTACGAAGTACCATTATCTATATAGTTTGTGAATTCGCTAGCACAAGGTTCACCTTTCAACTACTAATTAGCATGGCGGTCTAGGAACTTGTTCCCTATAAGTAGTAAGTAGTAAGTAGTCAAATTTACTATATTTTACTTTTATCTGTGTCCCCTTTTTTCACCCTCGTAAAATTTATCCCAATGAAACCATTCAATTTAGGAATAAAATAATAGGGAATAGAGTAATATAAAAAACATATTATCCAATATTAATTCTAGATCTAAATGGCAAAAGTAAAATAAACGTATTTCTCAGAACACTTTAGGAGATTGATTTGAAAATTGGATTTTGATTCGGTTGATTCTAGGCCACTGAAAAGTAACCTTCAGGTTTCCTTGGCATTCATATACACAGACAATAAAGTGATCCTATATCCCCTCGATGACTCCGTAGACTGTATCTGATGAGCAAGACTTTCGGGGCTAATATGGTTTTGACTTTGAGGTACAGAACCCTAAAAGTGATTCGTTGAACGTAATTACGATTCTCCTTGAATGAAAATAATAGATATGTATTAGAGTAGCATTGGTACATTCACAAAATGTAACGCAATGTTGCCATGACGGACGGAGCGCGGCGTAGGCAGATACTTTCTTTAAATGTTTACGCGACATAGTCTGTAATATATTACGTATAGGACGATGTAGAGTTTGTGGTTAGTTTAACAGCTTTTTTTAATCATATCTGTGGACTTATCACACTACGTTAGCCTAGCCCCGTGTTAAAGCTTAGCACAGATATATACCTTCGATCTGGAATAATATAAAATCTACAGCTTATCTCCAAAATATGGATGAGTCCCTTGCGATTTATTTTATACAACTGGTATTTACGAGTCCATAAATCTAAACGTTTGTGTTAGTATTTAAAATATTGGCACCTATTATTTTTTTTTTATGGTGCAGGGAGGCAAACGAGCTGTCTGAGACATTTTCACGACTACCGATGCCAATAGACATTCGCATAGAGGCTATACGGATGCGCTGCCCTCCTTTCTCCTCCCACCACCATGGGCCACAGGCTACTTACACACAAAACGCGACAGCACAGCTGTCGTTTTACGGCGGTCTCGTGTAAGCGAGAGGTACTTCCGCGGTCGTGCCGGCCCAATTCGGCTGCATGCAAGCATGCAGTGTGACACTACCTCTTAGTACAAAATATATAATTATATATTTGACAAAGTTGAGCTTGCTGTTTTATCCGCGTTTCGATTCCTGGAGACATCACGATAAAAATTTTAAATTAACTTTACGACCCATTCTCAGATTGTTAATACACAGAAAACTTCATAAAAATTGATCAAGCCGTTTGGGAAGAGTTGTGCCACCCCTGAGTCCGTGACACTATTACCTTTACCTTTATATAAAAAGATAAATTATAGATTCGTATGTTTGTCTCGTGCCAGTAGCGACTTCCTTTGCTTTATTTACATATTAAATACTAGAGGAAATAGTTTGTGTTGATTAAATATTTACGTTGGCATTCCATTGCTAACGCATCATTAGCTAAGGCCATCTGCATTGCCACCAAATTGTGCATGTAGCTCATATTGGGACACACGGTTCTGTCGCATCTTGTCTAAAATTTGTGAATTATCGCTGCATTGGAGGGGACGGAAGGAATGAAAACAAATGCATAACAATTACTTCAATTATTAGACGAATCCTAAGAGAGAAAATAATTTTTAATTTATTTTAATTACTTAATTTATTGTAAACTAGTTTCCGCCCGCGACTCCGTCCGCGCGGATGTCGGTCTTCGCGTGGACGGATTTATTTTTTTCTACGTATTTTTCCAGGATAAAAAGTATCCCATTTTATGCACAGGATGATAAGGTATAATTATACCAAGTTTCATCGAAATCGAACCGTTATTTTTCGCGTGATGCCTGAACATACAGACAGACAGACGGACAGACTAAAATTTTTTTAATCGCATATTTGGGTTTGGTATCGATCCAGTAACACCCCCTGCTATTTATTTTTTCAATATTTTCAATGTAAAGAATTGACCCTTCTACAGATTTATTATATGTATAGATAACTTCAGGTAAAAAAAGTGTGTCCTTTAGACCACATAACTGAAGCAAAACTTATATAAAGATGAATTAATTACCGTAGTTACAATGACATAATATGTCATGATATTTATTTTTTTAAATACAAAAGAGTTTCACTTATATTAGATCTAGTTTGAATTTTGAATAGGCTATTTGACAAGTTTTGAAAAACCTCTCCAGAATGTTTATCAGTGATAAAGTAACATAAACATTTTTTAAATTCTGTTATATATTTATCTCAAATTTTCAAATTAAAGATTCATAATTTACAAAACCCT
>LUGF01042721.1:122416-137742 GCA_001625245.1 Calycopis cecrops
TCTCTGGAATATGAGACTCCAGATCCCACCCACATACACTAGTCTGAATCATGCCGCCACTAATTCTGAATATTTATTTGACATGCGATATTATTCAATTTGTTGATCGGGAAACGACTGACATTCCCCATGCCGTTGTACTATTGTACTGTGTTACTGACAAACGGGTTGCAATATTTTTATATCTACACTTTTTATATATAAATATACAGCCAACTTGCTATTTCCAGAGTGATATTGCAGTATGCAAGGCTTCATTTGTCATTCAACGCAAATCTGTGGGCTATGTTTAGCTTGCCCATGACCATTTTGTGAAGCCCTGAATCGGCGCTATTTAACTATAATATTATATATATAACTATACTATTATATATAACAGAAGCTTGAAGTTTCCATGTGGTGTACATTTTGCCATGTCCTTGGGGACATCATTGAGTAAAGTAATAGAACAAACAGATCATTATTGTCTTCTACCATGATCATATGCCTTAGCTTTGCTACTACGAGAAACGTGAGAGGCGTAGGTTCTAAACCTCTAACCCACTGCCTAAAATGTGCCCTGAACTCAATCTAAAACGGCCTCTCACGAGGCCTACCACTTTTAGAAGCGAGACAAACCACTACTTTACTACTAACGTACATGACTGCTGCCAAATTAAGCCGCCTCAACTGGAAATATATCTCCTGCTTCTATCGCACTCTCTTCACCCAGAACTTGAAGACACTTGGAATGATTTGGAAAATGAAGGCAATTCATCATGCGTAGGTCTCGTATTGCTGCTTTATATATATTTTTATATTTATAAGCACAAAAAGGCTCAGACTTGTTTTTTGCTCCTTGTGCTATAAAATACATTGGCGTAACCGTGTTGTATGAGCATTTACGACCTAATTACATTGTTTAAATATAGTTAATTAATTATCTTTTCCGAGGGAATCCTTAGACAAATATGATGCCACTATCATGATATGATGTAGAAGACGAGAGATAGCTTATGTTCGCACGACGCTGTGTTTATTAACTTTTTCTACGATTGGTTTGCCGGTGTTTTACCCACTGTGTCACATGGTAATGTTTTTAGAGCGCACGTATTTTCTATGGTCCCTGCTAAAATCTGAAGATTTGAAGTATTTTGAAGGAACGGCTCACAGCACGTCGATCCTGGCTATTTCTTTGTCTTCAGGATGGACATTGGACAGTGAGAGCCAATACGACTATTTGATGTGATCGCAATGAGTCCAAAAAAAGTGTTAGAACTATCACAAAATATTTTGGCGTATGTGAGGTTATTAGATTCGTCATAATAAAGGGATTGACACTGGGTTTTCTAATTCAATGTTAGTATGTTATTTATTTAACGGCAGTGTCATGTCCTTCGGCAATTGAATCCGTTGAATATAACAGTGTGTACTATATCAGTATGACAGGTATGTACCTCCGGTATACTTAACATCGGCCAGTGCGCTTTCATGAAAGGCAAAGGAATATAATCTGGTTTTGCTGGGATGTCTGTGAGCGTCAATTTTCATAATATTGTCCGATTACTCCTTATTTATGTAAAATAAGGCCTGATCTTCCTAATCTCTTTGCGTTTTTTTATTTGCACGCACCTATTAGAGACATTGCGTCTTAAAGAGGTTCATACAGAGCAACAAGTATCTATAGCAGAGCACACATTGTAAAGTTATATCGCATGTCGTTATCGGCGGCAGTAACTATATCTGATCGTGTCGCATTTCCCTCAAGACGTGTATAATGTCTTAACTACGAAGATTTACAGCAACAAAGTTGTACAAGGTTCTGTCTCAGGACTTACAGCATATACGACATTGTAAGGATTAAAATGGCGTAAATGCTAGGTATTTTCATGAGTGTGGTGGAAGCAAAACAGATATGTTTGGATTGTGACACATCCAAGTGTCACATTTCACACACTTGTCTATAGGCATAGAGGAGGGTGTGATATCGTCCGATCTTATTAGGAACTGGAGATTGTTTTGCTGTTGTTGTGAGTTCATATACAACTAGCAGTCATTCGCAAACTATTTACATGACGGAGTGTAGCAATATAACATAAGCAAAATAAAAAAAAAATATTCTGCATTTCTTTGTTACGTACATGAAATAAAGGCATATCCTTGTAGTGAAACTTTGTCTGTGGGGCATAAGTTTATAAACCATGGGAGAAATACGCCTTAAGATAATGGTCTCTGACCTGCGCCTCGCGTGACTACGTTGTTGTACAAAAGTGTGTATAAATTTGGTCTGGTGTAATAATGTATTTATGAACTGTGTTGGTATGTAGAGTGCTTCAGTGGCAGACAGGACATGCCACTTGTGGCCGATCTACGGTTGACTCACTGCTGTCGCATTTACTAGGGATACCACGCGATAGTTTCTTTTAAATTTTAAAACATATTTCGAGCTCAATTCCGATTGCTTTTTTAAATGTTCGACAGTCGTAAGTCCATCATTTTTGATACCCTCTCTCCTTCTTTCAAAATTTCCTTTTGGGGCATCCCCCCACAAAAACACTCTGACCATAAGTAGGTACAGACGTCGTCTTCGTTTGCTATTGGGCGTAGACTTTTTATGTGGGTATTAAAGTAGCCATTCATCACCTGCCAATTCAAGTCAACCCCTCTCAACTTTATTAGCTGTTAATCTTATAATTATTTTCAAAATAAATAAATGGTTGTAAGCAATTTTATGAGTTTTTGTTAGCCCGTTAGATGGGGGGACAGACAACGCGGCAGCATACAGGCTGATACAGGTGCGGATTTGGTGCTCGTAATGAAGCTCACATTACTCAAGTTTATCGATGTACTACCATGAAAACTATTCGACCGCAGTGAGCGTCTACCGGTTACCAACTATCAAAGCCGCGGTGTATGTGAACAGAAATAGACATGATTAATAAATTATTCAGGAGTTATTTGGTGCGCTACCTAATTTGCGCTTCCGCCATGTTTGGTACACATTTGCTTACATTGCACACACAGGGTTGCACCTCCGTAAACGGCGAGAAGATGTGACTGGCATACAATAAAATGCCATTGTTCGGATTGAGACTTGCGTGCCGAAATTTGTTGCATGCCATCAGATTAGTAGGCAAGTGGCATATACTATATGACATAACTGTCTTTTTTTGAGGATGAATTCACGCATAGTTGTTTTCCTTTATGTTTTATATTTAGGTAATCAAGGAACAATAAAATTAATCAACTGCATTTATTCCCAATAGCGTACATAGCGGACAAGCGCCGAGTGTCGACTGGTGGCATAACGACGTGACACCAGTCGCCACAGTTGTGTGGGTCTCGCGGTTTCAGGCTCAAATAATAATAATGATTTAGTAATAATTACGAGTAATACTCTATATGAACTGCCGGACATCCTGGATATCCTATTTTGTAGACAGACATGAATCTCAAAGTACTACTTGGACGCGATAAGTTGGGAACTAAGCCGTGGCATGTTTGTACAGCATGAAAAAATGTTAATACATTTATTTAATCCCTTTTTTAATAATAAAATACAATAAGAAACTATGTATCAGTAAAAGACTTGAAGAAAGAAATAAAAGAATAATTACATGATTTTTAGTCACTGCACTCATTTCCCAACTTATGGCGTCCGAGTAGTACAAGGGTGACAAGCAGTAGACCTTGTAATGATACCAATGCCATAGTAGAATTATTAAGAAGATGTGTTGCCTTCCTCCCTTACTCCTCTCCAGTATGCCACTGGAAATTTGTCAAAACTAACATCCTAACCCAATCCATAAACCTACATGGCTATAGTCAGGCCATAAATACATCAATATTGTTTAGTTTCAGTTAATATAACTTATTTACCTTATTTTGGTAGTTGTCTCATTCTGAGTATATTCCCAAATAACATTATCCGGAATGTTAATCTGGAGAGAAATATTTCTATTCATGTTAGCAGCGTTGCCACCTCTGTAACAATAGAATATATTTAATATGGTCTCTTGACATAAGGGCTCATTCAAGCACTATGTAAGGTTATTCTTTGTAATTTTAACCCCCCCACCTCGTAAAATCTGTATATTTATTATTTGAATTTGCAAGGAAATAAGCAAAGCCAATACCCCCTTACCTCCTTTCAGTGGTTACGTAATACTTGAACAACCCCTAAGATTTTAACATAACTACACTAAAGGTGACACCGGATTTGGTGTTATTTACTGATAAATTTATTTGTAAAAAATAAAGAAATTTAGATAAGAAAAATATAATAAGAACTCTTTACAACCCACAAAGTAAAGTAAGAGTTTCCTGTAATAATATATGACAGTAGCTAAGCCCCAAGTTGTAGCCTAAAACACTTCGAGAAGTCCCCAGGTCGTGCCGGCCCAATTTACATGCATGCAGCTTGGCACGACCTAACAAGCAAATTTAATTTTATTTTATTGCTTAGTATTTTTTTTAAGGCACATCTTTGGGTACAATTATTATCACATTTTGGATGTCACCTATCTCCATATGAAGTAAAACAAAAATAAAAAAAATTTAAGCATTTCCCCATACTGAGACTAATGTCTCAAACAAAGGATCACTACAAACAACCCTTTGGCCTTTAGTAATTGTAAAAGTACAAACTACAAAGAGCGTAGCGCACTATGTTTCAAGACTCAAATTTTGTTTTTATTATTGATAAGTAGGAAAATATATTTAATGTTTTTGTTACTATGTATTTTCTTCGGCACTCACTTTCGGCAGCAAAGGAAACTATTAATTTTTATGACGATGGCATCTAATTTAAAAAAGGGGAATTTTTAATTGCACCTCTATTTAAAATTTAAGCAAACAACAATTATCAACTAATAATGTACCAGCAATCAAATAAATTACTGTTTATCAAATTAAATAATTGTATAACTAAATAAAATGTCTAAAATATATCAGAGTTAGCGACTTTATTTATCTAATTTTACTACGAAAATCTTGTTAAAACCACAGATATAAGCATTCTAAAACAAAATTACTCACCGTATAACAAAAATACTGATTTGCACACTAAAATATCCAATATTATCACCGAATTTCCAATCCCCAATCCAAGTCCAATTTTATACTTAGATCGACCACTTGTCATAGTGGGTCAGAAGACCTAAATTAATACCCCGATAGGTTCAAAGTTGTTAGGTTGTTAGGATATTTTTTTTTATTTGCACTCGGAGCACTAGGTCCAATTTCATAATCGGATCGACAACTTGTAATAGTTAATCATAGTGGGTCAGAAGACCCAAATTTACCCCGATAGGTTCGAAGTTGTTAAGTTGTTAGGATATTTTTTTAATTTGCACACGAAACACTTGGTCCAATTTCATAATCGGATCGACAACTTGTAATAGTTAATCATAGTCAGAAGACTCAAATTTAAAACATGACTGATTAACCGGTGTTTTATTTAGAATAACTCATGTTCTTTACAATTTATTATGTGTGTTTTCCAAAAAAACAGATTAAATGTTTCGTTGTAATGCGCATATTTAGTGTGCAATTCAGTATTTTTGTTAGCAATTTTGAATACTTTGATAGAAAAATGTGGATTTACAGTTGTAAGATTAAATACTACCCTTTAAAAAATATATAATATTTTATACATCGTATCTAGAATTTATATTTTATAAGAATAAACAAAACAAATCCTTTTCTTACCCATAGAACTTCAAAGTCAACTGTCAATTTAACTGTTGACAATTACAGTAGTCAGTACTTTTTTCGTTCTGAGTAAAACATGCCACAATGCCTATTATTCGGTCGTAAAAACGGTGTGATGGGATGAAATTAAAATGTACAATTTTATTAATCAATAGTGCCCATTAAATTTTTAGTTAAGTTTTATTGTTTTTACTAATGGTTTTTAATAGTTGTGATTTTATACTCTTTTTTTTTTGTAATAAATGGATTGTCACTTTGATTTGATGAGATTGTACTACCAGCTTAGCTTTACCCCAGGATACCCAGGATTAAAATAAAAAAAAAATACCCTAACACTAAAATAAATTATATATTTATTTTTTTATTTATAATTCCTTGTTTAAATTCCAGGTCAGCAGTAGGTGTGGGGTACACAAGCGTGGGCCTACAGCACTCACGCTCTGCGGTCTTACACGCGCAGGTACCTCCACATTATCGGCCAGTGATGACGCCTCACGCGATCCTGGCTAGTGCCTCCAGTGGAAATGTGCCACATGTAATTATGCCTTTTTTAAATCATATTTTTAGAGGTTAGTGGCACACTGCATGCATGTAGATTATAGCTGAATTGGGTCGGCATAACCGGGGAGGTACCTCTCATTTACACGAAACCAACATAAAGTGATAGCTGTGCAGTCGCGTTACGTGCAGTGTGTAAGTAGTCGGTGGCCCATGGGGGGAGGAGGATGATAACCTCTATGCGGGCGTTGGTAGTCATGAAAATGACTCCGAATTCTCGTTTGCCCCTTTATACTCTATTAAAAAGGTTTCTTTTGTTTTAAACATGAAGAATTACTGTAGTAGTAGTGAAATTTCTCTAGGAGTGGAGAGGAGACCAAAAACTAAAGTTTACACTTTTCGAGAATTATTTACGTGCCTCCAAAAAGGAAGTGCCAAAAATGGCCTAGTTAAAATAATAATGTTTAAGCCCCTTTTAGCCTTTAGTAGCTATATGTACAATTTGAGTTAGCTGAAAGCTACGTGAATATTTAAAAGTATTTGGTAATGAAACTAAGCTACAAAGTTGTAAAATCCCCTTGTCAAACATATGCAGTCAATATTAATATTTGATGTCATGCAACGCTGTGTTTATTAATTAAACTACTCTACACCTATTTTTATCGTTTTCAGGCTGGCCCTCGGGTGACATTCAAACTTCAACCGCAGCAGACCATATCTGAAAAGAAAAAGTCTCCACCTTCCTCTTTGATCAATGGCAATGGCAAAAGCATTAGACCACTGTCCTTCACGCCTGGATTAAAACGGTCCAAATCTTTAACGTCAGCTGATGCACTAGCCAGTGGAATGGCTGCATTGGGCTTAGCAGCGGATGCTGGTGATTTGGGCAACTTTCCCCAAGAAATCCAAGAGTGTATTGACAAGGCTCTGGAAGGTGAGAGTAATGGTGTGTAACTTTAACTTACCCGTCTTTGTCCAGCACGGTGGCACGGGATTTGGTGATTATTTGCGTCATGGTACTGTGGTTCAATTTTTTATAATGTTTCATGCTTAAATGTATAATATTTTAGCTATGCTAAGGCATTTTGTAAATATGCTTAACGTGAGTAGGTCTTTTTTTCTCACTAAGAACAGTTGACAATTAGTTTTAAGTAGAAAGGTTTGAAAGTTTTAGGATGCATATATTTTGTTTGTTGTTTGTAGCTCTCTGAGGGAGGCCTATGTACAGAAGTGGATGTTTTCTGGCTGCTAATGATGATGATGATGTTGCAATATCTATTATGTAGAATGACGTACAATTTGCAAAGAACAGCCAACACTGCCCGTAAACCGTATTAGCCCAAATGTAGACTAGTAGGATCTAATCACGTCAACATTATCGAATCGCTCCAGCCGTGCAAACAAAATTATATTTGTATACGTATAAAACAATTGTAAGGAATTTAATCTTCCCAGTGGTGAGGAAAACAGAGAGAGAGATTAGTTTGCAGTCGCCATTAAACACTTACATCAGTGCATTACACAACTGATACATACGAATACAGGCGTCTATGAAGCATGGTCAATCAAGATATATTCTTTAAAAAAATATCTTTACTCTTTACAATATGAAAGCTACGCGCTGTCAGTTAGCATCGAGTTTTGGACTCTAGTTGCTTCAGTTTTATGCACTATGGCACCTTGTTATATTCCCTTTTAGGAGTTATTTGGTCACGAGGAATTTGTGTAATAGATCCGAACGCGGTGTGTGCCCGTACACTAATGGACGCGGTGGGGCACTTGGTGGCGCGAGCCGTGGAGTCGCCCAGGTACGCGCTGCCGGCGGCCCGCCGCTGTATCGCCGTGGTGGAACGCGAACAGACCGAGACGTTCCTCGAGTCGCTGCTCAACACGTGCCAGCAGTGGTACCAGGATCGAGACAAGGTTGGTGCGCGATCCCACTGCAGATTTATTAGACAGAATTTTAGTAAGTGATAATGCCACATGTAGGCGAATTGGGCCGGCACGAGCGAGAGGTAACCTTCCCTAGGTACCTCTCGCTTACACGCTTGCGCGCACGCTCTCGCTTATCGACAAAGTGACAGTGGTGCTGTCGCGTGAGTCCGGTGTGTGCGTGAGGAGCCGTTGGCCTATGAAGGAGGGAAAAGGAAGGAGGGCAACGCATCTATATAACCTCTACAGATGTCTATAGGCGTCGGAAGTCGTGAAAATGGCCCCCTCATTCTATGAATAAAATACAAGTGAAGCTAATAATCGCTTACAACATTCCCCGGTTCCGGCCTATAAGTATTATTATTATTATATTTAGTTTAAATGAAATAACAAACTAGGAATCGTTTTACTTAGCGTACTAATAAATGTCCTCTGACGTGTGATCCATCCATCATTGATCCAAATCCAAACCGAAGAGTTTTTGTCACACTGTCTTTGTAAAGATATGTAAACTTCTTTCAGCTTCTCGGAGCTGTGGTGGCGGGTGGAAGGCCACGCCTGATGGCCTTCCTGTCTTTCCTGTTGGAGATGTACTGCCAGCTGCGGCGCCGCGCGATACAGCGTCGCGGAGCCAGCGCGCAGCCGGGCCACGTTCTGCTTGCGCTTATATGCAAGTGCTGCGAGGATTGCATCCGCCAGCCCGTGCCGTCGCCAGGGGACGTGAGTTAATTACTATCTCTATTGTCATAAGCTTGCACGAATGTTACACATTGCAATCAAAATATTGTAGTATCTGTAATTAACTAGATAACAGTCATATTCTTATTTAATTCGTTCGAGTCCTCTAAAATCTAGATAGTTTTAGTAGTCTTTAAGATCCCGATAATAACATTTTTGAAGTAAACCTTTTACACGCGCGATTGATTTGTGGAGTAAGCTTTAAGGCGCGGACCCACTGCAGAGCACGGAGAGATACACACGTGCGTCAAGCTTCGCTTTGCAAGAAAATACACGTGATTGTATCCACTGCAATACACGGACACGCTACGCATGAATTGACATACGTGGCTTGCTGGAACATGCGCGCACGTAGCTCAACGCTGGCAACGCCATGCACGCTGTACACGCGGTACACGGAAGCGGGGCCATGGTTTCCACAAGGCGTATAACTCAAAACTGTGCTGTGCTACAGTTGTACATATTCGTGTGTAGCGTGCGGGTATAGCGTGCGCTGTAGTGGAAACGGTGACCCACGTTGTTAAACAACTTAATACGTGTGCAGCGTGCCCGTGCACAGCGTCCGCTACAGTGGGTACGAGGCTTTACATAAATCACACCAACGAGCCAATGGAAGTTGTCATTCAAATTCAAAATTCAAATTCGATTTAAGTGAAACTGTAGTGTTTAAAAAAATATATGACATGGTATGTCATTGTAACTATGGTAATGAATTTTTTTATTAAATCAATCAAGTTTTGCTTCCTTTGTGTGGTCTAAAGCACACACTTTTTTTGAAGGGTCATTATTTCTTGTAGCGGCCAATGTCGCTCCTAGAGGCAAAATCGTAGCGGACAGTGGTGATGAGATTGACTAGCGGCCAGCGAGCTTAACAACTGTTGCCTTACAGCCTAGGCTAGTGTTGTTCCTCAATGAGCAGTTAAAAACAACCAAAAAAATTCTTCAGTGACTTGCGAAAAACTTGCTTCTTTTTAACGTGGCACTATCGCTTTATAATGCAATGTTACGTATGGACTCGTACATATACAAGTATGCAGACATGGTGCTATTATAAACTCAGTCCTTCTAATTTCGCCACCTGAAATTCAAATTTTGTATGATAGCGATATAATATTATGGGCTGCAAGAGATTGAGATACTTTTATGGTACGTGGAGCGTACATTTAACCACGTAGAAATAATACACACGTCAGTTCACTTACGGGTACAGAAGAGCAGAACTTATAAATAATAATAATTATTATTATCGTTTCCAGACGGAGAACCTGTTTTTCGTTTTGACGTACATCGGGCGCGACTTGGAGACGCAGTTACCAGGTGACCTGGAACGCCTGCTGTCGGCCGTGCGCGACGCCTTTATCAACTCTGCGTCCGCTCCTTCCATACGTCGCACTCTGCTGCAGCTCATTGAGCTGCACGCCTCACGCTGGCAGCTGCCGGGCTGCGCCGTACTTTACTATTACCCCTCCTCCAAATAGAATCACACAATCATCCATGTATCACGGAAGAGAAATTGTTTTGTTCGGAAGTATAAGATATGAAGTGGAAAAAATTATATACTATAAAAAGTAAATATTGTAAGTAATGACAATAACTATATGTAGGGTTCATATTTAATTAGTGTATAATTTTTGTACGTCACAATATAATTTGATGATTTCCAAAACGAGAATCTATTGTTTATTTTTGCTCTAGTTAATAATGTTCCTATATTGATTATTTAACTTCCTTTGCATATTGATTTTAAATAACAGATTACGTTTTGGGTGGAGGGGGTGTGGTGGTGGAAGTCTAAATATTCATACAAGTAACTGGAAAAGTTTCGAGCATTTTTATTAATCAAGTGTTTGATTTCATTTGGTTTTTATTGTGATCTTTGTAGTGTTGCATTAGTTAATTTAGATGAGGTCAATAATCTTAAATGTATTATAGGCGATGGATGCCATAAGCTCATTTTAGTGCCGTTAAATAGGCTATATTTTTTCATAGCTTTTATTAATTAAAACAAAAAAGCAGAAAAAAAACTTGTATTGAAGACGTGAAAAAATATAGAAAAAATTTATCTAGAGTAAAATGGCTCTTAAATGTACGAGCAAAATGCCTTAAAGTATTAAAAAGTAATTGCTTATTATATTAGTTGACAAATTAACGGTGTACATTACTGTACGATTCTCGCATAGTAGTTTGTGCATTGGAGCCCTTTGTCGTAAATGATTGCCATCTGTAGGCCTTATTGTAGTTCAGTGGAATTTAATTTTGGTTATCCTAAAATGCAGATTGGAATTACCTATCTGGTAGTTACAAAATTTACTAAAAAAATGGCTCCTAAGAAATTCCGGAACGTAAACAATTTTTAAATTTGTAAACTATAATATTCGATGTCATAGTATCTTAAAATATTTATACTCTGTATTCTAAGATTCAAAACAAATAACGTTGTTGTAAAATATTAATCTCAATGTAATAATTTAAAAAATGTTTAATAAACTTCTCTTCTTTTCTTTTGCTGTATTTAGCAAAATAAAAGTAGAATTTTTATATAAGCGAAAAAAAATTGTTGAATATTTATTACGCATAGATAGGATTTAAATGTTATAGTTTGACTGAATTTGCGGAAATATTTATGCTTGTGATATTGTACATTTAAGCTTTCGTCTTTTCTATTCTAACTAAAGACTGTAACTACAAGAACTTTCTTAAATTATTAACAAGATAATAAATCGTTGAAGCTGGACCAAATTGTTTGTATACTAGTTAAATTTATAATCTTTTGTACCTTTGGTACATGTGCCCAAATACATACACGTGACCAAGACAGGTCACGTTTAGGTATTATAAGATGGCGCCATAAAATATGTTGTGCTGAAATATTTTCATTAAATTCAACAATGAATGTGCTAAGTTCATACTAGTTCTAGATTATTGTGTGATCAATGCATCAATTATAAAACTAATATTAATTGTAAGTGTTAGTTTACATGAAAATAATTAAAAGACCGTAAACTCTTTATTATGCATTCATAGCTGTTTAAGGTTATGGTACGTTTTATAAAAAAATATAAAAAGCAAACAAAAAAAATGGTGCTAACAAGAATATTGGTGTACTTTGTAACCTTTCAAAGAAGGGTAATAACATTATTTTCGTTACGGCTGTATCTTATACTGCAAAACCAATAAAGTAAATTAATAAAAATATAACTTTTATTAATTCTTTTTTTTATTTCAAAATATTGAATCAAAAAGGCAGCTGACGCAAACCCTTATCACTACAAAAATATATTGGCTGGCCTGTCCCATTTCAGCTTCTTTTTGCAATTTTTTCTTCTCAACCTAAACAGTGCTTAAAATTGCAACCAATAAAACTCAATAATTTTAAAAACTATAATAAAATTTGTTGTCTTTAATAATGTGGTTTACTGAAATTCCTAGCAAACACCTTGGGAACCTCAATTTTTTTCCAAGGTTTCTCTAATATCTAAGATATAACTAAGATTTGTATTTGTATTTTGCATGTCGACTCAAGACAGCCAGTGATGACTGAATCCTGTTAATTTTTATAGGATTCCGTATCTACCTAAAAGGTAAAAACGGAACCCTATTACAATGACTTCGCTATCTGTCTGTCACCAGGCTGTATCACATAAAACGTGATAGCTAGTAAGCTGAAATTTTCACAAATTATTTTCATTGCCGTTTTATAAACAAACAATAAAAATAAAATGATAATATTAAGGGAGGTCCCCATTTACTAAACTTGCTTTTTTTCGTAATTTTTTCTAAATATCAATAACGGTAACAGATAGAGACTTAAAACTTTCACATAATATTTAGTTTATATCACAGACGTTTATATTATATTATCTTTAAAAATAAATAATTAAATAAAAATAAAGTAAATATTAAAGTAAAAAAAAATACCATAGAACAAACGTATTTTTTAAGCAATTTTTGTGAAAAGAAAGTGGTGTTAGTTTACACTATTTGTAACTCAAGAACGGATGATGATTTGGCTAAAAATTGGTGGAGAGGTTGCTTCGTACCAGGAGACGGACATACAATATTTTATTTTTATCCCAAATCCAATGGGAAAACGGGTAAACTTCTAAACGGCTGAACCGATTGGGTTGAAATTGTATAAGGGTATTTCGATGGTTTCCTGGATTATTAAAAAATACAATTGGAATTGGTAGGTGGCGCTGATGTCGGTATGACAATTGGTAAATTACTACTAATAGGCTGGACCGTTTAGGTTAAAATTTTGTACGTGTATTTATATTGTTACACAGACACGAATGTACTATCTATCTAGGGTTGCCATCCATCCGGGTTTCCCCGGATTTGTCCTAGTTTATAGGGCGTCCGAGGAGCGTCCGGGCGGCGTTTTATTTAAAAAAAATTGAGACTAAAAATTTTAAGTTTTGGAAGAAATGTTTATGTAAAAACTGCACTGGAAATATTTTTTTAAAAGTTCGTCATTTGCTTAAAATAGCAATAAAATAAATAATAATTGTTTTATTACCATCAAAACTATATTTTATTCTTCTGAGTATCTTTTAATAGATAGAGTGATTCAAGAGGAAGGTTTATAATTATGTTTATTTCATTTTTGAAGACCAAAATCCCCGCGGGCGAAACTGAGGTCGGAAGCTGGTAAATACATAAAACACAATTAAAATTAATCTGAGCATCTGAACGCGGTGCGAGCTCTAAACCGGTAGTGATACGGCGGTGGCGCATAGCGGGTTGCTAGGCAATGGTCTTTGTTGGTAATGATGGTGCGGAACCCTTCGTGCATGAGTCCGACTAGCACTTGGCTGGTTTTTTGTTCCGCCCTTGGATAGCATGCACGAACCGAAAGAAATAAACCCGTTATTTAAAACGTTTTGCATTTTGCCAGGGACTCAAAATGAATATGAAGTTCGAGTTGAAAGTTTTCGGGATTTTGGCATTGGTCTGGGGTTGGTAGGAGTGTGTAAAGCTCCCCGCACCACTCCTACCTCCGAACAACAGACCAAAATAATAAATGTATTTCTTCGTTTAAAAATGATAATTAAATAACGGTCCGGTAATAGTAGTATTTACGATTGAACTATCACAATCACTGAACGAACAAACGATAACTTCTAGTAGTTTTTTAGGGTTCCGTATCTCAAAGAGAAAAAACGGAACCCTTATAGGATCGCTTTGTTGTCCGTCTGTACGTCTGTCAAGACCTTTTTCTCTAAAACGCTTGAAGGGATTAAGCTGAAATCTTTGTCAAATACGGAGGTCAGTTACGTCTTGATGCCTTGAAAAAATCACACTTCTAAGTTAACGCAATAAAAAGTTATAGCCATTTATGCACAAATTTTGTATGAAAACGCACTTTTTCGAAAACCTATAGGGTACTTCCCGTTGAGCTAGAATTCTGAAATTTGGCAAGAAGTAAGACCTTATAGTATACATATAGGAATAAATCTAAAAATTGGTAAATAAAATTTATATCAGTGGAAAAATCATTACCAACTTATGCATGTAGTTCGTTTCATACTAAATGTATGCAAGCACCCGCATATATAAGTTTGTCGCAAGAAAGTGTAATTTTCTCAACGTCTATTACTTTTGCTCATACCTCCCGTTCCTACGGAACCCTCGGTGTGCGAGTCCGACTCGCACTTGGCCGGTTTTTAATTTAAGCGATAGAACATAAGATATTTGTTCGGAAGACTAACTTATGAATGAAAATTTGTTTAATTAATCCTGCTAATATTGTAAATGCGAAAGTTCGTACTACTCGGCCGCGTTAACATGGCACCTGGCTTTTGATGTAAAACACAAGTAGCGTTAGCATCACAGTTTTTTTAAATTTCTTGTTACTTAAAAAAAAATTATTTGTTATTGTTTTTTTTTAGTTTTTAGTAGTTTTAGTTTTTGTTTTAACAGTTAGATTTGGACGTTTTATTTTGTAACAGCTACCTACATAAATTTGTTATTAGAGACAGTGCGTCTCCAAATTTAACACAAATGTTCACGCTTGAACATAATCGCGCATCATCACCGGATGGGGCAGCAGCGTTGCTGACTCTTTAAGACTCACACTAGTATACTATATTTGTACGTATATAGAACCACACTAATAATAATGTATTGTATATAACGTAATCTTTATATGAATAAATTATCTTTTACTTTTGACAACGATTGACAACGAAACAAAAATATAGATCAGTCAGAAAGACAAATAGATAAATTAACAAGAGAAGCTATACAATAAATAACAGATGCAGACTGGAGAAAAGAGGTCAATCATGTTAGAAAATTGGAAGAAGAGTATTGGGCTAAAGATCGGCTTCAAGAAGTTCTTCAAAGAGAGGTTATTAAATCAATTGGAGGTGAAGAATGTTTTGAGAGTGATACCGAGGACGACGAAAGTGAAAGCTCTGTTATGTCTGGCATAGAAGAGTTAGATTATGATTAATTGATAAAAA
>LUGF01042721.1:155185-195643 GCA_001625245.1 Calycopis cecrops
TACTCCTAAAATAAACTTGAATAATATCTGCCAATAGAGTCTGCACTTCTAGACCAAGGACAGTCCTCTAGGAATTTCTGTACGACTTTGCGTATGGAATAATAGTAGTTTATGCAACTGTCATATAATGAAGGGTATTAAAACACGAGTGGATTTTTTGAAACTCGCTTTCGCTCGTTTCAAAAAATCCACTCGTGTTTTAATACCCGTGTTATATGCAGTTGCATACACTACTTTATCTTCACTAATAATAACAATAATAATAAGTTATTTATTTCTTTGAGCAAAACTTAAATGCCTAATACAACGTTTGGAGAAAACCCTTTAAGTAAATAAATACCTGTAGTGGGATTCTCCGCTCTTCCACAGGACACAAACACTTGATTAAGTTATGGTACAAACATTAAGATTATCTTAATAACACTTGTCCACACCGGTATTAACACTAAAACTTGCTAAAACATATTCAAGTTGTTATACTTAATATTAACTACACTAATGTTGTAACATTCTACTTATGTTTCCAATACTGGACTTATAATGACTACTGTTATAGCTCAGACAACAAAAAACTCAATTTAAGCAATTTGACATGATGTTATAATATCCAAATCGATATCGTAAAATCTCATTATAACACTGTGTGAGAGCGAGAGGGAGAGAAAAATGGTGAGAGAGACGTATGTCAAAATCCTGAACAGCGCGCGCTTGCTCCTGATTGGCCCAGCGCGCGCTGCAATGTCAACTGTCATTAGCATATGCCGACAGTCGGCAATCGACGCCCAAGGTATTAAACACAAAACTTTGTTGTTTACTCTAATACAATATATCAATATTTTGTAATATTTAACTTTACAGTATCTCGTCTGTACAACTTTTATATAATAATATGTATTTATTTTATAATATTAATTCTAAAACTATTTGATTTTCGCTAAAACTGACTAATAGAATTAATCAATTAATAAAACATTGTGCAGTGCAGTGAATTTGTCGCCATCAAAATCTAACCAATGAGAGCGCATCTGCAGCGCACTCTGGGCCAATCTCTCACCATTTTTCTCTGCCTCTCGCTCTCACACAGTGTTATAATGAGATTTTACGATATCGATTTGGATATTATAACATTATGTCAAATTGCTTAAATTGAGTTTTTTGTTGTCTGAGCTATAACAGTAGTCATTATAAGTCAAGTATTGGTAACATAAGTAGAATGTTACACCATTAGTGTAGATAAAAATGTTTTATTTGCAATACCCATAATTATAGGTACTGTTTGAATTACATAGAGAAATCTATACTAATAATATTAAGCTGAAGAGTTTGTTTGTTTGAACGCGCTAATCTCTGGAACTACTGGTCCGATTTGAAAAATTCTTTCAGTATTAGATAGTCCATTTAGCGAGGAAGGCTATAGACTACTTTTTAACCGACTGCGGTAGAAAAATGGATTCACATAAACGAAGTTGCGGGCGTCCACTAGTAGAGAATAAACAGAAAAACAAAGCAAAAGAAATGTACATAATATTATGCTACAAATGTGTTTCAACTCAGTATGTTTCTGCTATGAATCAGCACTGGTCTTCCGTAGAAGCCACATATGACTAAAGGACTATATCATTTACCAATATAAATCACGTTCCACTAGGTATGTAATGATACTAATCTACTCGGTAACGGCGTGTAGATGATTGTCATGTGGTTTTGAGCGGGTGCGAGTCCCGCATAACCGGCCACATAAATTCGGTGGCGCATACGCATAATGCATTTTCCACATGTAAAAAGAAAAAAGGTAAAAGTATGTAATGTAGAGTGAAGATTTTATAGTTACTCCGATGCGCGCTATGTAAAATAATATCGGTATGTACCTATTAGTGATGCGACTCGAGTCATGTTTTTACTCGAGTCACTCGAGTCAGTTTGTCAACTCGGCGCACCGAGTTGACAAAGTTCACTCGAGTCGCCGAGTGACCTCGTCGCGCCGACTACACAAAAATGTCACTCGGGTGCCATTTTTACTCGATTGACATTTTCACTCGAGTGACTTTTTACTCGAGTATAACTCGAGTGACGGAACAATCTTATTCGAGTGACTCGAGTCGCAAATTCCTACTCGAGTCGCATCACTAGTATATACGCAGTTACGACAAAGTTACGTGTTTGTAAACGTAACAATGTGCCACTTCTCACGCGAGGCGCTCTTGACCGCCCCCGTGGTTGAAGGTCTCGTGTACGGTATACCTCATCCTTGTGAGAGCTAGTGCAAATGCTGAATAGCGGTCGATGTTTAGTTGGATTTGTAATATGTAAAGCATTCAAGCACTTCCACACCAACCGATCATGGTTGGGATCTGGCACCATTTCCTAAACCTAATTTGTTCTTAATCGGATTTAAACACTAGCATAATATTGGCCCAGTCTAAACTGGATGGGAAGTTAGAAAAAAAAATCACTCGACATGATTTCGATACAGACAAAGTTAACGGTTCATATTTTTTTTTTGTAAAATGTATTTCATTATTTGCTGAATGTTTGCCTACATTGTATTAAATATATCAAATTTCAATATGATATCTCTTGGATCAGGTGCACAGATTATAATTATATTTTAATTTCAGTAGCTGGGCGATATTTAAAAGTAAATAATCGATTATTCGCTTCATATCCGATACTCCTAACCGGAATCTGTAGAACCCAAATTTGTAGTTTGTCATTGTTCTTAATCAGTAAAACGACACTTTAATAGGAAACCGTGAAAACAGAGTCCTTATCTCTTCAAAAAAAGGGTGACCGTTTAGAGGAGGGCGACGGTACAGCGACGGTATCAAAACGTTTAATTTACGACATCCGAACAGCCTTATCTCGAGTGGCGAGCGTAAAATAACTTTACAACCGACTGCGCTGACCTCTGACAAAAAACGTCACCCTTGATAGCGTAATCGTGTCGCTTTTAATATGTTTCGATAGGTTTTTTGTTGGATACCAGCTTTTACTTACGAGTTTTGATGTTAAAGTGACCTATTAGGAATGTATTTTGGATGGTTTTCAAGATAGAACCGTTGATGGTATCAGTCTAACGCATCACATTATCTCCGGTTTTTTGGACGTTTTTCACTAAAAGAGTTCGATGCTCGTTTGTTCATTTAGCAAGGAGAGAGAGAGAGAGAGAGAGAGAGAGAAATGTGTGTCAGCTCCGGGACGCTGCTGAAGAGCTGAAAATTACTTAAGATCAAACTGAAGTAATAGGAGCGTAGGAGACCTAAGTGGTAGAATGTTATGCTTGATTGCTTGTTAGTTTAACATGATTTTATTAATATTTTTCACACCTCGCGTCCTTAATCCCTTTCGTAAGGAGGAAACTCCAAAAAAGCCAGTAACCATTAGCAAGCGACTCCTTAAGCAGTAAGAAGTAACTATAATCGAGAGCGCATACATGAATACATCAGCAACTACACATATTCACACCACTCACCACTTCTTTAAGGTAGTCAATGGAACAGAGCGCCACACATCACTCTCTCTCTCCTCTCCTCCCCCCCATTCATGCCTCTTCATACATACGCGGTTGCGAAGACTAGACGCCACCTTCAGACAGTGCCTGATCAATCTGGTCATAGTCTATAGTGCAAATGTGTCACGATCGATCTTGGGTTAACTAACCGGGTGTAATCGGTATCTAGATTTTAAGTAACTGGCACGTTACTGCTTTGCCTTAACCGTTGATTTCGCCTTGAGTTTCAGAGTACTGACATCAACAGTGAACAAGAAATTCATTGAAGGTATTGCTGTTTTTGTGACTGTCAATTCTGACAGTAGCTTAACTGTCGTTTTTTTTTGTGTCGGCGCACGCGTGCAATGTAAAAAAAATCACGGAACTTCGCCTAAATGTGCTAAAAGAAATCTAAACTATTTTTTTTTAATGAAAACTTTTTTTGCGGCATTAGGCGGGGAAAAATATTGTGTTTAGGTCAGCAATTGCTATCGGCGTTCCCTATGACCGCATGTTTTTGTTATTTATTTTCGTATGTGTTAGTTATTCTTTACGCGTAGATGTGGATGATTTTTGGCAGAGAGAGAAATATAGAATAACAATTTTACTTATTATTTTGAAAAAAATCCCTCGAGACAGATTTAACACTACTAACGATAGATTTCATAAATTGTTATTGTTCATATTTTTGCCGTTTGCACGCTCCCACAGTAACTCTTAAGCATTACATATACTATTTGTTTATAAATGTAACTCTATCTCATATACCCACCTAATGTTAAACAAGCAGCTCAAACAAAAACAATGATTTGATTTAACAACAATGTAGTTTGTTTTTTATTCGTGTCCAGGTTGCCAAAACAATCTTGTAGGTTCCGAATTTCGATTATCGAATGGCATGCCTGCGAGATAAAAATCGATTAATGGCGGTCGTTGACTCGATACTCACTCAAATAGATGCGATAGTGCGTGATCTATTATTGGCTCTGGCGTTGCGAGTGCACAAGATATATTTAAGTGTCATTTTTAAGAGGCTGCATCGTTAAGATTAACTTGCTGGTGGTGGGAAAACGATTCATAATTGATTACCACATTCCCTTCAATATTATCGGCGTTCTTTACTGAAGCTTGTGTATAACATCTGTATAATATTCATGATAAAAATATGGTCATTTATATAAAAGTATAGTACTTGTTTTCGCCGCGCGTTGCTAGGTTTTCTTTTGCCTAAAATCTGCAGAATATTCTGAACAAACTCAGAGCTATCTCCCTACCATTTCGGAGACCTTTTTTTTTTTCAGGCTATGTTGTCCCACTGCTGCTGCAAACTTCGCCAAACATCCCGGTCTTTTGACTTTTCCCACCAGCTTTTGTCGAAGGCATCGAGGTCGTCCCGCCAACGTTTCCTCGGCCGTCCTCGGAGACTATACGTTACAAATAAATAAACATATTTTTATATAATATAAAAGAAATCATAAGCAGTCGGTGTCTTGATGACATCGACACCACATACAACCGCATAATTGTTGCAGTATACCCGTTAACATGCGGGCATTTTGTAAAATATGCGGCATTTGTGAGCACGTTTATGCGCGGTTCGCGTGATGTCAGCGGGCCGGTCGTGAGTCACTGTATCACGGGGCAGGCGTTTGGGCAGCCGGGGGTCAATGCCGGGTCAGGCTGATACACTTCGATACACCCACGCAGTTGTGGGCGTTCTCTCGCCGGGGTATATTTGTATAAGGTGACTTTTTTTTTTTAACGGTATAGGGGGGCAAACGAGCAGTCGGAGTTATTTTCATGGCTATCGACATCCGCATAGAGTCTACACAGATGCGCTGCCCTTCTTTCTCCTCCCACCTCCATGGACCACCGGCTACTTAAACCGCACGAAACGCGACAGCACAGCCGTCACTTTACGCCGGTCTCGTGTAAGCGAGAGGCCTCTCCGGTCGTGCCGGCCCAATTTGGCTGCATGCAAGCATGCAGTGTGGCACTACCTCTTACTAAAGACATTCGAGAAGTCCGACTGTTGTTATCTGTCTTATAGTTTTTTGAAATTTGTTCAAGTGAATTTATAGGGCCTACACCGGCAGATAAAAGAATAGGTGTTTTTTCAAAACCGTGGCTTACTGTATGAAGAAATAGGTGTTTGGGTAGATGGACGAGTGCTGTTTTTATTACTATCGACGCCCATAACATTACACTACATCTGAAATGAGCGTCATTAAAGCCAGTAAAAGTAACATTAAATAAAATAAAAGCTCTTCGCGGTGCCATCTTATAGAACGGCACAGACTGGACAGGCGCCTGGCTCACCACGTTCCCACCGCTGCTACTCCTGTGTCGCCAGGATCGACAGCGGCAACCACACTGGACCCTTTGATATGATCGCAGGGAGCCCGAGGGAAAAGCTAAATCTGTCTTGGGACCCGCAACGAATTTAATCAGAAGAAAGTAGGAGTAGGAAGTAATTCCAATTTCCCTCTCTAATCAAAGCGGGAGACAGTACAAGATTGCAGTGACTTAAATAAGCCAAGACTGGACAGGTAAGAGGTAGTGCCACACTGCATGCTGGCATGCAGTCCAATTGGGCCGGCACGACCGGGGAGGTACCTCTCGCTTACACGAGACTGGCGTAAAGTGACAGCTGTGCTGTCGCGTTTCGTGCGGTGTGTAAGTAGCCGGTGGCCCATGGAGGTGGGAGGAGAAAGGAGGGCAGCGCATATGTATGGCCTCTATGCGGATGTTTGTGGGCGTCGGTAGTCATGAAAATGGCTCCGGCTGCTCGTTTGCCCTCCTATATCATAAAAAAAGGCGTCTGGCGATCTCATGCGAAAGACGAGGAAGGAGGATCTTGCATCTGTGTAACCTTTATGCTGACAAAACAAAAGCCTACAAGCTCACGTCCGTATAATTTGTAGTACACTGTAACTTGTTAATACATTTTTTTGCTTGTCGAACGTTTCCCACGCCTCACCGAGACCCGCTATTGTTATAAGTGAGACGAGGCCGAGACGCTCGTTACTGTTATTGTTTTATCTCGTTTTATCTCAGCCGTGTTGTGCACCGACTGCTCGTTGGGCCACAAGTCGCATGTCTCAGGTTCGAATCTCGGGTTGAGTCAAAAGATATTGGCATTTTTAGAGCGCCTCCACACTAGCGTCTGTTCAGCGTAGGCGTTCGATGAACGTATGCGCAGCGCAGACGTGCGTGACGTTGCGACAACGCGACGCGCGCGTCGCGTTGTCGCAACTTTTCCTCTACAGTTAATTGTACGCTGCGTTAGCGCGGTGCAGACGTCACACAATTAAAACAAAAACGAAAAAAACACGCGACAACGCGACGCACGTGTCGCGTTGTCGCAGCGTCTGCGCTGCGCGTACGTTCATCGAACGCCTACGCTGAACAGACGCTAGCGTGAAGGCTCTCTTAAGGTCCGGTATCTGAAAGTTGGGGGGTTAAACAAGTCTGGAAAGTGACGACTTCCAAAGTCCACAATTGTGTGTTTCTTACCACGCACAACATATTGTAGAACAAGCTGCCACGCCAGAGTTTCCGAATCGAAACGAACGAAATTGGGGTCCTTCAAGAAAAGCCTTATCTTGCCTGAAAAGTCTGTGAAACTCCGTGTTTATGGATGTTTATGGATTCGTGTCGGTCCAATTCGCAAGCAATCTATCTATCTATATACATATATACAACTCAAACGTGACATAGCCATCTATCAACGCACAGCCCAAACCACTGGACGTATCAAGCTGAAATATGGCATCCAGGTAGATGTTACGACGTAGGCATCCGCTAAGAAAGGATTTTTATAAATTCAACCCCTAGGGGGTGAAATAGGATGTTGAAGTTTATATGGATTTCTTAGAAATTAAACGCGGGTGAAACCGCGGGGCACAGCTAGTCTTCTATATTGTTAGAGGGGCATAGGAAACCTAGAGTTAATCGACTTCTAATGTCGACTGTTAATTAGTTTTTAATTTGCATAAGACAAGTGGGGAAGGCCGAGATGTGTGTCAGCGGTGTGTCACGGTGTGTGCACAAGTGTGACGTGAAATGCCATCGCGCCCCACTGCACCATGCGGCAAACCTGGCATTTGGCCGCACGGCACTTGGATATACGGCAGTCTGATTGCAAATATTATGGGACACTTAACATTACCCAGTTTTACGGGAAATAATGGGTTTTTTTTTTATGTTATAGGAGGGCATAGGAGCAGTTGTAGCCATTTTCATGACTACCGACGCCCATAGACATCTGCATAGACTACAGATGCGCTGCCCCCCTTTCTCCTCCCACCTCCGTGGACCACCGGCTACTTACACACCGCACGAAACGCGACAGCGCAGCTGTCACTTAACGCGGGTTTCGTGTAAGCGAGAGGTAGCTCCCCGGTCGTGGCGGCCCAATTCGACTGCATGCAAGCATGCAGTGTGGCACTACCTCTTACTAAATTTGTGTAAGAGCCATGTTGCATTACTAATCGAGCGGCCAGGGTTGTTCTTCTAATTCAGATGTTGCCGCAGCAGTGACAGTTTTGCTATCTCGTTTTCAGTGATTTTTAAGTTACCCGTGGCCCATTGTAAAGCAGGAGGGCAACCCGTACAAGACCTCTACGCTGATGTTTGTGGACGTCGGTAATCATCAAAACGCTTCTAGCGCTCGTTTGCCAACTATACTAAGACGTCCGATCCTTTGTCACTAATTAGATGTAGTCTCCTTGATACTGCGTTGAAAATGTGACTTGATGGCGATGACACAGCATCCTGCTGTGATGCTTCATGCTGTCTGCGTGCATTACAATACAATTTAAATGCCGCCATTGTCCCAGTTTAGGTAATAACGCGGTGGTACTGAATACTAATGTAGTTTAAATGTTGAGCATCGCGACTGGCGCTGGATGTTGTAACTCTTAGTATTTAATGACCACTCACGGCTACTGGTGTGTAAATTACGAAGGAATTTTCCATTTTTTCGATTCTTGAGAATCGAGTTAACAATTTGTAGAAAATTACCTTATTCAGCATATCTATCATATCATATCGTATCTATCATATCATAGAAAATTACCTCATCATAAAAATCATATCATAGAAAATTACCTTATTCAGCATATCTATATATCATATTCAGCATATCTCGCCTTTTCTTGGTTGTGATTTTTTGATTTTTAGTCTGGAATGCTTGTGAGAGAGACTAGTGCTATAAGAGGTATACACTAATACGACAAGAGTAGGGTGCCAGGTCGTCAAACTTTGAGTACTTGAAACAGAGCAGCCAATTTGAACGAAATGTTAGAAACGACGTACAAAAGAATAAAAATTAAAGACGCTTACTCGCTTGTGTTTCCAAAGTGCGAGATGACAGTTCAAATATGAAAAGTTTGATAAAATTCGGACAAGCCGGACACGTATTAAAACATCCTGTCCAGCTTTATCGAGACGCCTGGCTACAACTCACAAGTGACATCGGCTGCATATGCGATCTGTAAATGGCAGGACACATTTGGTACGGTCGTCGCAACAGCTGGTATAAACAGAACAGATCCGGTGAGCAAACCCCGCTACATATGTACATCTCGCACAATTCGCTCTATACCGAGAGGTGGGTAGGAGCATGTGCGGAGGTGGGTAAGGCATCAGTGTAGTGATGACGTCAATCGCTTCAGTGCGCGATAGTATGGAGGGTAGAGATCAAGAAGTGTCTATCAACAGTGGCGCCGAGCGCCGTCTATTTGATGCGTTTATCGGACACGTTGCGTACAGGAAGTCGGTGGTCTTTATCTTCCATCTCTAGAGCGATAGTTTGCATCATAAGTTAGAAATATCGTGGGCACTGGGCAGCTCATTCAGTTGCTGCACGAGCTTTAGTACAGTCAATCTGTAATTAAATCAGGAACAATTTACACGAGCAAATTTGACTTGATATATCGTTAGTAGGGCATGTAAGTAGCAGAATGGTAGATTGGCGAAGTCTCATCTGTTGCTGATTTTGAGAAAATCCAAAAAAAAATTGAATTGCGTTTGTCTTCGAATCTATGGGTTTTAGGGAATAGTTTATTTGAAAAAAAAATGTAGAGGACATTGTAAACTACATTTTATGTCATTGAACTGACTTCGTAAGACTTGAAATACAAAAAGTAGGTGGCGCTGATGCGTCTAAAAATTGGTTTTTCATCATTTTCGCTAAGAAAATGGTTTTTTATTTAAAAATTGCAAATGAGAAAATTGTTCCTCTTCAAATTTCGCCAATCTCCCATTCTGCTATTTGCATGCCCCTCTAACGATATATCAAGTCAAATTTGCTCGTGTAATTTGTTCCCCATTAAATTTTTTTTATTACAGATTGACTGTACTACTTGTCTTTGTCAATGGACTGATGTGTATGGGAAGATGTTATGAGAGTAGTGTGCGATGTGATACGATGAATCTGCGTGTCCAAGTAAGTATTAAGCTAAATTAAATGATCGCGACAGGTGTTAAAGTTTATTTTTGCTTACGGGCATAACAACTCCATGCTCGGACTCTATCATTTAATACAGACGTTACATCATAATATATGCATGCATGCAACAGTGGTGCAGTGATACTGCTGACGTCAGCGCCACATGTGGCGGCCAGCCCCGGGCGCCTCGGTTGGGAACGGGCGCGTACGTCGTACATATCCGCTTCAGTTTCTTTTTGTTACAATTAATGTCTTTGTCCGTGCCATGGGATTTGATTTTCGAATGCGCGTTCTTCTTCTTCTTCTTGTTTAACCCGCCAGTAGTCGCGCATGGGTCGAAAAGACCCAGAGCTACAGAATTTGATCCGTAATTTCTATAATATTATTAGTTTTAGTTTGCCGAGCTAGGTACCTTCAAGTGACTTGATAGTGAACTCGTACCCCTCACTTCGGCCATTTCGCCTGCGGCGTTTGAACAGGACGGACGTGTAAAGTGAGTATGGGTCGTTTAGACCCTTACGCGACGGTTCATGTAAGTGTTTTTTATAACTATTAAAATATAAATTATTATTAGAATTGTTAACAGAATGTCTCGTATGCGATTAGATGCCGCGTCTATTAAAAAGATATCATATGAAGATGAAATGGAAGGGGAAGAATGTTCAGAAATAGAAGAATACCTAGAAATGGACGAACATGATCCTAATTCTTGTCAAAGTTCGGAAGAGGAATCTACTGAGTTTGTATCTTCTAATTGAATTATATTATTATTATTATTATATATTATATAAATTGCAAACAAAAAGATTAATTAGAGTCTAACAAACATACCAAAAATTTGTCCAATTCTAAGATTGATAATTTTATAGGACTTTTTTTTGTGATAGATTTTGAGGCTGATTGTTATAAAACTAAGATTGTCTAATTGTTTATAAGTTTTTTTATATACGAAGATACTCAGATACTATTATAAAAACATAATTATAGTTGTTGGTTATTGAAAAAAATAAATAATTATCTAAGTTTTTTGAAGTGAAATGTTAGAAGTAACTTTTTTCTAGCACATTTTTATTATTATAGATAAAGTTGATTATTTCAGTAAAAGAAATTAAAATGTCAAATTATATTACTTGTTTTATTGTTAAATTTTTAACAAATACATTACTTTATTAAAAATATATGTCTTGTCATTTAAATCATCTAAATAATATATGGGTCTTATCGACCCGGACGCGACTGTTGGTGTTCCAAAATGAAGCGCGAGTACTGGCGGGTTAAGGACCATTTCAAATTGATTTTTATTTAACAAAATATTACAATTAGACGATAAAATTTAAATCACACTAATGGATTAATGTTTACTACCTTATTTTAAAATTTGGCCGGTGACCAAAATTTTACATTGTACATATTCCCGTATCTACATACATAGATACGGGAATATGTAGTGTGTAATGGTGTATGTATTATATATATACTTTTTCCTTCATAGTCAGACATACTGTCCTGAAAATCAGAATCAGGACCACAACTTGTGACAGTAGCTAGGGTCCCACTATTTTATAAACGCATTGTTGTCAACATGTTTTGACTGCCAAATCAAAACATAACAATATTTATATATTTATTTTATATGTTTTGTCTATTTTATGATGTTTATATTTTTGTTTATTTTCAAATAGAGTTTCGCGTGCAACAATGAAAAAGCAATAGATAAAGTAAAGTAGATTAGTCGTATTAAAAAAGCCCGCATCCATTTTTAATCAGATCACTCCTCTCTCGACGCTCTTAATTCAAATTAAGGTCGTTACTTAACTAAGTCTTTATTAGGAAAACTCCAAAATAAATTGCCATCAAGTAACGCAATAAAGTAAATCCTTGCGAACTTCACAGAGCCCATTAAAATGTGTTGGTGCTCGGTATCGAAGCTCCATCGGAATTTGTATTCGGTACGGCTCCAGGATTTAAACTTTCTTCGCGTTTTAACGCTCCGGCACAAACTGGATATAACTGCATATTCAACAACTATTCTTTTGCCTCGAGTTCACAGTTTTATAGGTCAAGCCTAGATCAGCCAATATTAAAAACTTTTTAAATCCAGGTATTATCGTTGGAAATTAGTAAAAGTGCTAGGATGTAGATTTTGTAGTTAATTAATTTAAATTTTGTAATGAGACGCCGTATTAGGTCGGAATTACCGATAAGGCATTGCTCGTGTATAGAATACCGTCGCAAAGTGACAGCAATTCTGTAGCGTTTTTATGCGGCCTGTGCCTAATGCTTATATTTTGCTCAGTTTTTATATGGTATATATAATATTGAGATCAGTGTTGCAGACCACCAGTTACCTGCCATCAACTATCAGATTACAGATGCACATTCACTACAGAGACCGGAAATATATAAATACTCTTTACGCGTATCCTTTGCTGATTAACAATCTAATAAACAATAATGCTGTTCATTTAATATACAAGTATAGTTATATTATATGATACAGTAAAGTTTAGGTGATAAGAGTTTTCCTCAGAGTTAACAAAAGAAGGCTCCGTGGCTAACTAATTATAGGCTTGCCCTCGTACAATACATGTATTTGTCGCGGTATCAAATGAAAAGAACTGGCTTACCCAAAAATCTCATTTAGCTTGGCTGTCCAGCTGAGCTTACACAAATTATGTAAACGGTAACGCGGACGTGTAAATTATAATACATTTTCCGGGTTAAGTACTAGTCTGTCAGTAGCTATAAATGAGGAAAGGTGATTATAATTTTACATTCTTCATGTTAAAGTTTAATGAATGATTTTTATACTTGCGCATAACTCTTAAAAAAATATGTAGACGTTATTTGTAATAACAATACAAAAGTATTTAGAAACATTAAATATATTTTCGAATTGTATTTCATGTTGGATGTAGACACTTTTTTCATTGGTATTAAAATAATTGGAATGTCTCGCTTGCATCTATGCGTTGCAGACAGTCAATAGACAGTCAAGTCAACACTCGAGCCAAATAAATGGCACACATTTCCCACGATCCACATTATAATGTTAACCCTAAATCTGATTTCTTGGCATCGTGTATCGTGCCACTACACAAATTCTCCTTCTGAATGTAAAGCGGAAACAAATATAATAAAATTTGAGTACATATAAAATTACTAGCTACACTCGAGATTTCATTTTGTGGAAATATCGGCAGAAAAAGTTTACAAGACGCGAGATAATACAATTCAGATAAAGGAAAAGATTTGGATTTTCGAGTGATGGGATCATCATATCTCCCGTTGTCACAGGCATCGTTATGGAACACTCTGCAAACCTCAACAATAACCTATTTACTATAATACCTTTACAATTTAACCTAAAGATAAAATAGATAGAGGTAGTGACAAATAATTATTTAGCTTGCTTAGATATTAAACATCTGTAATCCCAAAAACGCCCTCAGTCATACTGTGTATAAAAAGCACATAAGATACCACCAAACCAAAACACCTAAATAAATTTTTACCAGCGTCGAACACAGTTATTCACCGCTTCTTCTTTTTATCTATTCTATGGTTATTTTATAGAAAACTTACACTTGACTGTTTTTATTTAAATAATTACCTAACTATATTACGTTGTAGTACCTACATCCCATTAAGTAGTAGTACTATTGTTTTATTGTAGTAGTTTAGTAAGTCGTAGTAGTTTTATTGTAAGTCAAATACTTTAAATTTTATCATCTATAGATAAACAAGTAAACTTCCATATTTTTATATGAGAAAACAGAAAACTGTACCTAATTTTTTGTCAAAATATTCTCATTTTGCAACATTGAATTGGCGTAATATGACTCCGGCAAGTCGAGCTCTTCGCTAACAATTTATCCACTATTCAGCTGGGCCTCACTAAAGCCACGTAGAAAATTGTCTATCCTCGTAAATTGTAGCTTTTGGGGTTTTTATTTTAGCCTTTTCTGTATTTCAGCTCTGAAAAACACTAGTACAAAACGAACGTATGATTTACGTGGCTAAAACACGCTTACAAAGTAGTCTCGGATGTGGGTCCTGCGTAACCTTTATAAATCTGATTTATGTATCCGAGTTTTTTAAAAAATCCGTTTCACTGACTTCTAGAATTATGTGGTCTATCTGGTGCATGTTGCATTACATATTTGGCGTTGTTTGCGAGAAAATAGTGTAGAATATTAAATAAAACTTATAAACAATGTTAAAAGGGCGACGCTCATTACTAATTTACCTTCACCGTCACAAACAGTGAAATCAATGAAAGCCACGACAGCTATACCCGTGACGCATTAGTACTACTTTTTTTCAATCAGCAGTGATGTAAAGTACAGATTATACTGTATGTATCTTGGTGACGTTTCAGGACACAAGGTTTAACAAGGTGATTCGAATAAAAGAATAAAGAAAGAAGACGTTGACGTGGATCTTAAACCTAAAATTTCATGTATTTTAAAACAAACTTCGCCTGCGTGTCGACTAATTTAGATTAAAATCGTAAATATTTAAATATCCATAACATAATTTTGCCGATGTTAATAAAGCTTTCCCGAAATCAAGTAACATATTTTTATTGGCCAACAAATTATATACAAGCCTCCACAGAGGAGAAGGTAATCTTTACCACTGATGTGGAGATATGAACAATTTTGTAAAGTAGACCGATTCGCCGAATGTTAATTAATTCAAGTATTGCTCTTGTGCGTGCGGCGACCCATATTTGTAGTACAAAATTTTTAATTAATTCTTTTTTATCCAGGCCCATAATTGGGCTTAAATCAGCGATTTTCGTGGGTGTTAAAACTGTTTTAGTCCTGAATAATTTGTAGATCGTGCCATGCGGCGGTTAGTTCTAGACATTTGGCTTGTATTAGTCAAATTTAGGGCCATGCTTGATTATTCACGCGAAGTTTGAAATATAACAATGAAAAATTTGTTATTAATTGTACCTGTTTCAGTATGGAATACATAGCCTAATAAGCTAATGTGGGTATATTTTATGATAAAATCACCCTTCAGTCATATTTTAAATAATCATAATATATAATTTTTAGCTAATAAAATTTTACTTTAATTCATTTTGTATTTTTTGAGCTTATTGACCAAATTCTGATTTATAACACAATCCATTCAGTGTGATAAAATTTTAAAGCATCTATCTATCTTTACTAAAAAAAATCTAGAAATAGACAAAATCATTAATTTTATAATATTAAAATAATAAATAAATGGGCTGGCTTTTAATACATTGTAACTTTAGATGTTACTTTCTATCATACGGCAAATGGCTTGACGATATGGTTATAGTATTGCTTAATGTCCATATAGTCCAAAGCTTTGGGTGAAGAAAGGCTACACACATGCCCATACTCCGGTGGTACCGGCTTGGTATTTGCCATCAGTAATCCAGTTGATTTATTACCTATATGTCTCCTATACGTAAACCAAGTAACGAATTTTATTTCTACTGAGAGACAATTCCATGTATAAATCTAACTGTGTAAAATTAACGATACAATCTTTATATTACATAACAAAAAACAAAGCATGTTGTTTAAAAGAATATGTGAGAACAGGCGGCTGGGTTTGTTTGAAATGGACAGCTTAGTAAGCAAGTTTTTAATTTGAAAAATAATATCGAATTGTTTCAGAGCGCATTGTTTGGCAAATAATTTTACATCTCTGCTTTCGAGAATTATAAAACTCGTAACCTATATTTTTCTGAGTTAGCTTTTTATATTGTTTTGTCTCCAATGGTGAATTATGAAATTTTTGTTACTTGTTAATAAATACCAGTAATGATATAGTTGTACTAGCTACTTACACATCGCACGAAACGCGACAGCACTGCTGTCACTTTACACCTCAAGCGTGAGGTACCTGGTCGCGCGATTCAGCTGCATGCAAGCATGCATGGCACACTGCATGCTAGCATGCAGTGTGACACTACCTTTTACAACACCATTGGTGCATTATATCTGTATTGGACTGAGACAATCGTGGATATATCAGAGAGATATATTAGAGAGGTATATGAGTTCACATTGTTCCATAGGATGGGTAGTTGAAACAGGACATCATAATATTAATAATTAAATAAATAAATATCTGTGAACTTTACATACCACGTTAGCCTAGCCCCGTGCTAAGTACTGTAAGGTCTTGTGTTACGGGTATTCGATAACGGAATATAATTAATATGTTTAATAAATTTAAGAAATTTTATATATTTAAGATTTTTATTATAGAAATACATAGATCGCGACCACTGGCGCAACATACTCCACTTATCTGAGCCCTGTACCACAGCACCAGCCTGGTCGTCGAATATTATAAGCTTAATCTCTATACATTTTGTGTGGGCGTCGGTAGCCACCAGAAAGTTTGCTTTTTATGCTATAACCAAAAAGCATTCAAAATTATTTAAAAAGGGAATTAAATTGCTTATTTACCGCTCTGTCTGCGAGGTTTCGAACTCTGCAGTGCAGATACGCAGGCTGTCCCACGGCGGCGGTGGCTTCTCTCTTTGTGCTGTTGTCGAAGTAGGGTTGTCCCAGCGGCTCCCAGCCTCCGCCGCCGGCTGTCACACCTGGAACAAATAGAGCACCTCAGATAAGAAATACCCTTAACAATATTAGAATCTTTACTCTCTTAACCCTACTTCCTCGTCCTTATATCTATAGGTCTATATAAAACTCTTCGCTACTGAGCGACTGACAGACAACGTACAGCCGAAACTACAGTATCTACAAACTTGAATTTGGTATACGGGTTCCTTTTATGATGTAAGTGAGCATTAAGAAAGGATTCTTAAAAATTAAACTCCTAAGGGCGTGAAATAGGGGGTGAAGTTTATAAGGAATATCAATGATTTTGTTCAAATTAAATGAGTGTGATACCGCGGGGCACAGCTAGGTATTTATAAATGAGAAAGTCTGTGTGATATTGGAATCACACAAATCCCTGAAATTATTTTTATAAAATTTGCAAGGATACCATGAGGTTTTAAGCACCTGAGGTTTTATATGGGAGGAGTTATAGGTTACTTTATTTTCTGATTTCATTATCCAATATCTTCAAAATATCATGAGTATAAATTACAATACATTCCTTCAATAAAGACGTAGAAGAAAACGTATGTATTAGTTTGTGCATTATATACTCTCTCTCTCTCTTTTAATCAATATAATCATTATTCTTTATCGGTCTACAATTGTTTGTAATTATCTTTCAATTGACGGAAGCAATTTCCAACTATTCGAATACAACCCGGACTTCTTTTTCTCCTGTTCACGTACACACAATAAAATCTTTTGGTGTGTTGCCAAATTAGGCCAGCTACCGAGAGATTACATTTCTTATGCAATAGTGTAATTAAATTGCAAGTACACAGTCAAATTCCGTATACATTTTTAAGCTATCCAATAATTAGGTATTTATAGGTATAGGCGTCTCTTTCTTCTCTAACTCTTTCTTGAATTTTAATATTACTATCGCAAATAACAATTATTAGTTAATTGTTTTTTTTATAGGGCTTTGAAATATAAGTACTATAGTTGTTTAGTAATAGTTATTTCTGCTTTACTATGAAATGGTACCTCATACCTGCATGACCGTGAACTCCAATTGGCCCATGAAGAGATAGCATTAATAAACCCAACAAAAAGTTCATAAATAAAAAGAATATATCAATTTAAACAAGCACATCGAACATCGTTGTTTTTTAACACTCCATGCCTTTATGTATTGTCCGGCGGGCAAAATTGTAAATATTCTACCTACCCACATATAAAATGCAAATTAAGTCTCTCATCATACAAATTTATATTCCGCTCAGATTAATGAAAATTCGAACAAAAAACAATGTGCGCAATTCGTTTGTTTCACGAAAATTTTCACTCGCGAGTCTGTTGAGTTTGTTGACTTTTTTGTCATCTTTGTTGACCTTTGTTTTTGCTTCACGCATTAATATATGGATTATACATAAGTTGCGTTACTTTTTACTTTTAAATTTTATCATAACACCGAACCAGCCTGGGAGGGACATTTTATACTTAGAGTGGTATGTTCATTATTTTTTTCAGACCTCTGAGCAGAACATGTCAACCTACGTCTCGCCGAGCATTTTGTTTTCCGCCTACGTTGCATCGGCCCGAAAAATAGTACACGCACCTTTTCAGTAAAGTAAGTCTGTTTTAGTCTCAGCTCAGCTTCGCTTCGGCTGACAATTTTATGTGACCTCAGTACTATTTACCTTTTTTGTCACTACTGGCAACATTTACCATAATATAAACGCTTTTTGACGGTGACTTTAAAACCTATTAATTTAAGGATTGTTTCTCGGCAAAATGTTATTTAGTTATACTAGCTAGAGAGAGAAGCATGCTCAATATAAAGAGAATAGACAAAGTAAGACATACTAAAATAAGAAATACCACACCAAGGCGACTGACGTTCTCATCCACGCACGAAAACTAAAGTGGAAATGGGCTGGCCACGTTGTGAGGTCTACAGACCAGAGGTGGACGGAACGTGTGACATCATGGAGCGGCTCGCCAGGTAAAAGAAACCGGTGGAGACCATTAACTTGCTGGGAAGACGACTGCGAACGAACAGCCGGACCACACTGGAGAGACGCAGCTCGAGACAGAAATAAATGGACATCTTTAGAGGAGGCCTTCACCCAAACCGGTGTTCTTACTGACTAAATGATTAAAATTTAAGAATAATTTATTTATCATACTAATAAACCTAGTTTTAATTTAAAATATTTTTAACAACTAAACAAGTAAAATATTAAGTAATATTTATATTTATTACTTGTTTAGTTTACTTGGTTAGTTCTTAACAATATTTTAAATTAAAACTTTTTTTTTGTTTACTTGGTTATAATATTGTACTCTGTAAAAAGTAATAAATAAAAAGGCTTATTTATTATTTATTTATTATTATACTACCTGCCTAACAGATGTTGTCTTGTCATTATTGGAAAATATGTTCTCATGGTAACGTGTTATGTTATGTGGTCGAATTGTCTATCCGCTACATTACCCTACAATATTATGTATTCGAAATACCTACTGCAGCGCCATCGTCCGGGCTGATTATGAATTTAAAACATTCTAAAATCACCTTCAACACAAAAAAAAATTTCGTCAAAATTTGTCCAGAAGGAATTCAGTGACATACACATGCACACAAAAAATATATAATATATTAAGATGGACCGCTAAAGTACATTTTTTTTTTTTGTAATATTACTTCATCTATCCTAAAGAGACTTATTTATAATATTATAATTAAAAATTAATATGAAGTAAATAGTAATTTTTACAAAAAAAATGTAGTTATTAAAGTATCAACTTATCATTTTATAACAAAATATTTGTAATATATATAATCAAGGTAGATAGATAAAATCCGTTACATTACCCTACAATATTATGTATTCGAAATACCGACTGCAGCGCCATCTGCCGGGCTGTTTATGAATTTAAAACATTCTAAAATCACCTTCAACACAAAAAAAAATTTCGTCAAAATTTGTCCAGAAGGAATTCAGTGACATACACGTGCACACAAGAAATATATAATATATTAAGATGGACCGCTAAAGTACAAGTTTTTTTTTGTAATATTACTTCATCTATCCTAAAGAGCCTTATTTATAATATTATAATTAAAAATTAATATAAAGTAAATAGTAATTTTTACAAAAAAAATGTAGTTATTAAAGTATCAGTTGTCCAGAAGGAATTCAGTGGCATACACATGCACACAAGAAATATATAATATATTAAGATGGACCGCTAAAGTACAAGTTTTTTTTTGTAATATTACTTCATCTATCCTAAAGAGACTTATTTATAATATTATAATTAAAAATTAATATAAAGTAAATAGTAATTTTTACAAAAAAAATGTAGTTATTAAAGTACCTATCAACTTATCATTTTATAACAAAATATTTGTAATATATATAATCAAGGTAGATAGATAAAAAACTTTATTTGCAATTACAGACAGCACAATCAAAGAACAAAAAAATTAAAACAGAAATTGATAACACTTAAAGTATGACAAACAATTGTACGTATGTATATGTATGTATGACAAAAAATTAACACTATATAAAACTATATTGTGTGCTGTAGCAATCCAAATGGGTAAAAGTAGCTCAGTACATATGATCCAGCATAAGCTAGATCCACTGATTTTTCAGCACAAATAATAAATACAAGGTACAAATCTCAAAACAATTATGTTTTCCAAACAAAAACAATCTTTTATATTTAGATGGGAAAAATAAATTGTATTGTGAGGTGTATTTAATTTTTTGGAAAACTTTTCTCATTATCCATAAAATACTTTTTTGAGTTAAGACACTTTCATTTTAAGGATGTGAAATAAGAAAATACGTGGAACATATTAAAACAGTTTCATAACTTATTGCTAAACACTTTTTTAAGAAAGACTAGTATTCAACGCTTTTCTCATAATAATATGCACCCATTATCTTTGAAGTGGTTGCAAAGTCTAATGCTTTGTAATATTTACCGCAAAATTGTATATAACAAAGTTAAATTAATACGGATTGCTTTTTTATTTACCCTAACTGCAAATAGTAGTAGTAGACAATATGTCTGAAAATTGTGTCTTTATATCATTGAGACAGATATTAAAATTTGTTGTATTGCGTAGTACTTTATGATATCAAGCTATTGGTAGGTACACACGGGTGTGAATGATCTAAAATTAAAACGTACTTTTTTCGTTGCACGCTACGAGTCCTCCTCCGAGTCGAATAGCTCGAAATATGACAAGTGTTATACGCACGTAAGTACGTCATAGTCTCCTCACAATCTTCTTTTAACTATTGCCCACTATTCTACCTGTGCAGTCGACAAACCTGAGGAGTATTGATTTTGCGTTGGCATCTTGTGAATAAGAGGTCGTGCGGACCCAGTTCGGCTGTAAAATAATGATGATGACACCTTAGCACTTGAAAAAACTTAGAAACGTAATACCGGCTATTGGATCTTATAACTTGAGCTTCCTCCCGCCTTTGCATATTTAATTAAATCTTTTCTAGAGAATGGTTTTATTTCGCTATAAAAGTTTTTTTCATTTAAATTCACAAAATGAAGTTAGTCAATGTTGCTTGGGTGCGGTAAAAAATGGGAGGTTCTTCTAAGTTCTCTATAAATTGACGGCCCTAGGGGCCATATAGTATGTTCGTCCGTCAATATAAACGTCAATGTATTACATTGTGGAAAAGATTTTATTGTACTAAGATAGAAAGACTAAAACTGAATCCAAACGATCAATAATTAATTATTATCATTGTACAGATAGATGCACAACAATACTTTATACTACTAAGAAATGACGAGTGTGATTATTTTACTTGTATTACTTTTTGTACAAATGAATGCAATAAAAATATTTCATGCAATAAAAAATAAACTCGCTCAAACTTTCATTTTATTGAGTAAAATGCTTTCGTTCATTAGTTGCGCTATCTTTAATATCTAAAATAAATAGTCAATAACATTGCATAATTGTTTATAATGCTCAATACAACAGATCGTCTGGGGGCCGCCATAAGAAAGAATAGCTTCTAATGGTTTATTAATTGCTCTAATTCACAATGGGCTGTATGGCTCGTGTTTATTCCGATGGGAAAATTACACTCACTTCCTGCTGCAGAATAAAAATGAACGTAGGTATCGAGTATTAGCAGATTTAGCTTAGAGTAGGTTTTTATTTATTTTCAATTATTAATTTATTTATACTTATAAAGAAAAGCACCATAATTATGTGGGGTCGTTACTTTAGAGGATCTTTGTTATTATTTGACCATAGAGTCATAAATACTCGCTTATATTTATATTAAGTACACAAGAGTAGCAACGGTGAAAAAGAAAGGAGAAATAACATAGTGAGTTTTCAAAGAGATCAATACAGGTTGATTGTCATATTCTAATTGTATCTATTTTATCATTTATTAAATGAAACACTTATACAATAACTTAGAATTTTGTACAAATCAGGTGTAATCAAAAACACATTCGAGTTTTAACGCATACCTTGCGCGGTATTTAATATTTATTACATAGGTAATAGGTACGTAATAAGGATGTTGCAGTTCCAACATAACATATTGTATTGAGGTAACAAAAATATTATAAAACATGAGGGTATTCCAAAAAACAACTTATACTGCGAACAAAGCAGACTAGTTCTCCGCTCATCTACAAGGGTATACAGGCTGATTCAGTTCATGGTAAGTAATACATATTACATGTTATGTTTTTATAAAAGTATTTCTAGTAAATTCTTGTAAACTATGTGTATTTTTATCTTTAATTAATTGTAAGAAGTACTATTAAAGTTTATGTTTTATATTTTTTTGTGTTATTTATACAAGGGTATACAGGCTGATTCAGTTCATGGTAAGTAATACATATTACATGTTATGTTTTTATAAAAGTATTTCTAGTAAATTCTTGTAAACTATGTGTATTTTTATCTTTAATTAATTGTAAGAAGTACTATTAAAGTTTATGTTTTATATTTTTTTGTGTTATGTCCTCCTTCAGTTTACTAGGTAGGTGATTAATCAAGTTTGGTATTACGTAAGCTAGCCGCCTCTTCCTATACAGATTATTAATGTCATACTACTATCCTTCGTTATGTAATGTATTCCTTAGGTAATTATAAGAGTAAGTACTGTAGTATATATATAATTTATCATATAATCCTACTAATATTATTAATGTGAAAGTTTGTATGTTTGTTTGTTTGTTTGTTTGTTACTCCTTCACGCAAAAAACTGCTGAACCGATTTTCATGAAATTTGGCACACACTTAGAGGGTAACTGGGATTAACATAGGATAGATTTTCTATTTTCCACGGGATCAAAATTTACGCGGGTGAAACCGCGAGGCGCAGCTAAAATATGATAAATGAAAATCTCAAAACTACCGAAAATTTAAAGATATCAATAACAAAAACCTCAGTAGATTAATTGTACATACCTAAATAAATTATTCATTTTATTTACCTTTACGAATTTGTGTTTAACGGTCTAGGTGAGGCAATTTTAGTAATTTGATGTTATTAATACCGGCTTTTACGGTTTTCCGCCCTACACATTTCATGACTGAGGAACATAATATTTTTAATTTATCACTTATTAAATCTACGATATAGCTGCGTGGAATTTTAGATAAAACTGTATTATTAAATATACTAAAAAACGTAAAGTAAATTAGTTTTAATTTGTCTTGAAGAGATTTATTGAGAAATAAGTGGTTGTGTAGTTGCTGCATTACATCTGAATGAAGTCGGTTAATGGAACGATTTGAAAAAAAATATTTTAGAGCTCTTGGTATTTCCAGAATTAAGACGGAGTAGAGGTTTCAGAATACCGGTAACGAGCCTGATGAACTCGCACGCCGAGGCTTTCTCATTAACAGAAGGTACGAGAGAAAAATATAAAACTTAATAAACTTTTGTTTGCGGGCGTATATTACTTATTGTGATGATACTACTTTATAACTATTTATGTGAAATATAAAGGCTGCCTTAACTTAATTGTATTATCTCATTTCTTGTCAATTGATTTTAATTTCTAAGTCATCTATTAGTACCCATAGAGCCTGTCCAGTCTAAGCGTTTTCACGCGAGTCGCGTCGACTCGCACGTAGTTGTGGAAGCAACAACGGCGCCCGAGTAGTTCGTCGTAGTGTCTTACGCGCGACTGATAGACGCATATGGACGCGATATAATATGTAGCTCTAGTATCTCGAAATCGCGCGAGCTCCTGCGCTCGAAATAAAACGCTCAATCTGGACAGGCTCTTAGTTTCCTCGAGAAACGGATGATGGAGCGGAAACAATGTGATTATATCTTTATAGAAATATTTATTTATATTTTATTTTTAAATATTACATACATATTTTTGTTACAAAATTTTGGGAACTATTATGCTAGTTTGTCTGTCTGAGTTAAAAATAGCTCGCAAATTTGATGATCGTAATACTTATTTACGCAATCCTATGTAGGTTTGTGTAAGCCCTTTATAAATTTCCAATATCACACATCGCAGTCGACATTAGGGCCTTTCGAGGGTATTATGAGGTATTATTACCAGTATGTAGTTTACCGTTAGACCCAGCCACTAAGGTAACAAGATCTAAAACCAATTGACATATTTTAGGGCTTTGAAATGCCTGTACTAGTCTACTCGACTAAATAAATAATTGAGGATCCCGGGATTAATTGAGGTAACTCAGTGCTATTAGATTATATGTCAACCTGTGTCCTTTGTGACTAAGGTTGTTAAGTATTATGTCTGAAACTGAAATTATATACCCAAAACTGACGAGGACATTAAATAGTATCATGATCAAATTGTATTATACTTTTAAAATAATCAATAATTAGCTCTAGTGACATTATCAGAAGTGAGTAACTGTCCGACAAGGTTCAACTTACATGTCATTTCGGAATTTCGAACAAGAAGGAGGCCAATTTATCTAAAATTGCCATATATTTAGTTGAAATTGGAGTAAATATGCCGTTCAAGGACAATGAAGACATACATAAAAATTTACAAATGAAACGACAAAATCAGTATTACAGCGTGTTCTGCTAGTATTTTGGCATGAACATAATATAATGTATAATTATATACAATAGATATAATTTCAGTTTATATAATATATAGTATATTATAACAAGTAAAAAAAATAGTGTATTAGTAACAAGTAAAATAATAAAAATGATAAAATAATTATAATGAATACCTATTATGAACGCTACAAACCATCGAAAGAAGAAACACGAGAGGCCACATTACGATTACTTTAATTAGTTATAATATTTATTTATTTTATTAATCCACACGCTATATTCGAAAATTAGTAACTATTTGTAAAAATTATTAAAACAATTAAAGTTTGGTTATTATATTAATAAGAATTAGTTAATAATAATAATATGTTATGAGCGGGTAGAAAGTTCTTAAAGATATATGAAAACTTGTGCCAGTGCCTCTGAGAGTACATCTACCTTTATCACATACCGCTAAAGTGTCGTCGAGCGAAGGTTTTGCAACAAAGTAACAGACACACCTTTCAGAGATATTACTTTCTTGTGCCAGCTAAAGAGCCAAAGGTGACGCGACACTGGACTAGCAAGATCAGCCATTGAAGATTGAGAGAATAAATAATGCTTGGTTCTTCTTTCGAAATAGCCGGATGAAAATGACGGTGTAAAGATGAGAATGGGAAAGCTCCGTTGGTTTGGACATGTAGAAAGCATGGCAGATGTAATGTTAATGCAGCAAGTATACAATGCGAATATTGAGGGATATAACTTTTAGGGAAGACCAAGACTGGTTTATGTATTTTTTTATTCTTTTTTTTTGGCATTTTTACTTTTAATATCGCCGCCTTTGTTGTCGCAGCGGTTATGCCTAATTACATAATATTATATAGGTAATATTCTATTTGTTAATATTAGCTTAATGCGTTTTTTTAAACCATTTGCTAAAGACTAAGACCAAGACTGGCGTAAAATGATCAGATTGATCGGGTGGCACAGTCCGAAGGTAATGTCAACAGTCTTTGCATCCTACGTGTGTATTTATATGAAGTTAGAATATGAAGGAAGCAAAGGAAGTGTGTGTATGTTAAAGATATTATGTTTTTCTTGGTGGTGCGAAAAAGGTATTCGGTAATGTCACAAATCTAACACTACCTATTTGAGTGCATGTACAATTGGTCCGATAGGACCAGGGATGTACCTTTCGCTTATACGAAACCAGCGTGAGGTGAAAGGTGTCGCGTTTCGTGTGGTGTGTAAGTAGCCGGAGGTCCATGGAGGGTGGAGGAGGAAGGAGGGCAACGCATCTTCATAACCTCTATGCGGATGTATATGGACGTCGGTAGTCATAAATATGGTTCCGATTGCTCGTTTTCCTCCTTATACCATAAAAAAGGCAGTTAAGAATTGACCATATTTAGAAGACTGAGTAAAAAAAAAAAATCTTTTATATTTCATTCGGTTGGATCAGAATTTGTATTATAATATATAAACGAAGTAAAACGATGGTGAAATAAATTAATTACGAAAAAATAATATAATTTGTTTTGCTGTTTTTGGTATGAAATATTAATTAAACTTTTATCTTCTATACGAAATAATTCGAGTAAATAGTTTCAAAGTAACGACGACAAGAATATGTTTCAACCTACGCGTAGCCACATAGAGGCGTGGGATCCCAAGCATTGTGTATAAGTAAAACATTACAATACGTCATTAAATAATTAAAACAACCTTGTGTTGGTGAAATATTTTATGAACGGAATATAAAACTTTAGTTTATTTTTTATTTTTATTTCTACTAATGATCACAATCGGTATTTTTGTTATTTTTCTACAATAAAACAAGAGATCCAGTTCTATTTATTTTTTGTTATAAAATCAATTGCGCTGAATCAACATAAGGTTGTTATGGGGACTCTGACTTTCTCAGTAGAGAACCTTACCTTTATAAAATGATCTTTTCACCTCATCGATGGTAGATTTGAGATGACCAAACGGTAATCCAAGCATAACCTCCACTCCAGAACTTTCCTTTCTTCTTTGGTTACGTGGCGATGTTAGGATGTGTATCGGGATAATATCTATTTTCATAAAACTACTTTTAACATATGAAGTAATATCATTATTTTGTTTTACAGAGACAAGCAGCATCTAGCATTCAAGGTTCATTTAACAAGTCCAACCAGTGCTGCCGATAGCAAATATGTAAGAAAAGATCAGTCTAAATGGAAACGGTGGGAAAGTAAAATACGAAAAGAAACTGTTAATATCGATTAACGGTTTATTTTCATATTTATACATGAAACAAACGAAACAGCATATTGATGCTGTATCATTTGTTTCATGTATTTTTAATTTATCTATAATTGTTATTCTACATATATTAATTGTTTATTTTTTTTAAAAGATGATTAGAGTACATTTACGTACGTACATTACCTTTAAGTTATGAATATAGCCATACAGAGCCGACTAATTTCAATGATTATTTATTATTCCGTTTAAGTTCTTTATATTTTATTAGTAAACTATTAGGATAGTGGGTCATACTAAACCTTTGTGGTCAAATTTGGTCTAACGACATGTACGTGATCGTGAGGTCTCGGATTTGAAACTTGGACTAAAGCGTTATAGTTTTTTTTTTTTAATTTTAAGTAATACAATCATTAAATAAAACAAGTAATACCTATTTACAATCTAAATGTTAGGAATAGCATCGCCCTGTTTTGTTTCTCGTCCGCCATGTTGGATATCTACCCATCAGAAGAAATGAAAGAGAATCTCTATATTCTCTAACATAAAAAGCTGTATACGACTGAAGTTAACCTTAAGAATAAACATAAATTTAAACGACAATTTAAAGTAAAAGAAGTAAGCGTGGTAAATCGTTACGATCTGCGTTACGGTTACACACGAATTACTTACCTCATCATATTTTTTACCGCAAGCTTTATATCGTTTATTATGGAGTAAGGTTTCTAGAAAATAAAATAAATAATATTTCTGTGTGCTTAATCTTGTAATAAAAAAAGCTTCATAAATTAATGAACAAACTTTGTTAATAATGCTGATGAAAGATAAAAATATTGAAATTTATTAACGATGCTAATAATTTCTAACTGGGGTAAATTGGAAACTTGACCCGCTTTTCAAGTTTTGAGTCATCAGATGTACTGATGACCTACTTTATTATAAGAGCCATAAGCTTTACCTTAGATCCAACTACTCGATGTTAATGACTATCAATAACTAATTAATTAAATATTTTAACTGGTGTCTGTTAAATAAAGAAATAATGCATTTTTTGTCAATGAATGAATAATGAAAACACAGCTACTCTGATCAATTGACTTTAATTTAATACCTTCAATTTTAGGCGAAGCAAAATCCAATTAATTAGAAATAAAAAAAAACAGTAAAAAGTGTTATCTAAGATAAGTACATGCATGCATATCATAATTGCACGACCTTTATTTTAATCTATAAACATCTACGCTCCTCGGTTTCTCCCTCGTTAGTTTCGATCTCGTGGAAATATCGTAATGAGAAATAGATGTTGGCCGATTCTCAGACGTAGCCGTATTGTACACAAAATTTCATGATAATCGGTCTAGTCTTTTCGGTGGAGTATGGTAGCTAACATTGTGACACGAGAGTGTTATACATAATCGACTTATGCATCAACGACACTACTGTACCTAGAAACTTGAAATATGTTTTCATCATGTTAGTGCGCACTAAAAAGGATTAATGAATGAAGAATGAAAAAGAAGTAGCCAAACAAACTCACTGAGACTCGTGATGTGAAGATTTAGAAATATAACCCCTAAAAAGTTTCAAGTGTAGCTTATGTGGAATATTAGCTAATACTTTAAAATTAAATGTTGGTGAAAACGCACGTGACACAGATAGCATCTAATAGTACTATAAAACAAACTTGTGAAATATTATAATATAATAATAATATCAATGTGGATGAGATATAATGTAATGATGACCATGTAGGCTAATGAATTCAAAAGACATATCCACGTCGAATATTTTTAGCATAGTTTTCTGCTCGTTTGCCTCAAACGAGCAGTTGGGTCACCGGATGTAAAGTGATCACCAACGCCCCCAGACATAACACCAGAGGTCTAACAGATTGTTGCCGACCTTTGCGGAAAGAATATGCTCTTTTCTTGAAGATCCCTATGTTGTATCGGTCCGGAAATACCGAGGGGGGCAGCTGATTTCAAATTGAAATGGTGCGCGGGATGAAATTGCGAAATTTAACGTCGATACGTCCTTTGAAATTATGTAAGGTGTTCAATATACACTCACTCACACACACCACACACACACTCTACACATACACACACTCAAGCGCTAAAAATGAAAATTAATAAGGTAATTAATACTTAATAAATATTTTATTTGAAGCAGCAATGCAGTAAGAAAGAATATAAAAATTACATTCACTTTTATGAGATGAAACGTTGCAAACAAAGCAGGTTCAATATAAATAAACGATGAAACAGCGGTTTGAGGCACTCTAGACATAAAGCACTCAAATTAGGTGGCTTGTCTTTGTTACCTCGCGTGCTGACGTCGGAGAAACTATGATGGCACCGCTTATTTGATACTATATCAACGAGAGGAGTTTCTTGGCACGCTTTATAAGCCAACAATTTATATATGTTGCAATATTATTAAGTAATAATGTGTTTCAAATAATATGATATTGTTTTAATCACTCCGTCGGCTAAGAATAGTAATTTTAGTACAGTGTGTACCCACTCCTAAAAAAGGAACTTTAATTTTTTTTAATAATACGTGAATCTATCATAATTTTATTTATTTTTTTCGTTTTTAATTTCAATTTCATATTTCATGTTGTTTTATTTAACCACTTTAATAGATGTCACATTTAATACTTATCGTAAATATAATTTATGTACATATGTTCCGTAATCATTTATCCAATTATTTTGTCTATGCATAACCAATGTCTTGTTTTTGTTGGAGATTGAATTAAAAATAAATTGTTAATCTCCCTTTTAAATTCACCGTTTGAAGAACTGTCCATGAAACTTTATTTCAAAGTCTACTTTATGTAGCTAGTAGTCGTTGAGGTCAATTTTACAACAACTTAAATTTCTGCTGTGATATTTTTGTATATTGTCGCGAACTGCAGCACATGATTCACATGAATATTGTTGTTCAGCGGCTGCTGAAGTGAAAACAATTAGTTAAAGTGGAAATAATTAGTTTTATATACACAGACTACCGCCACCTATACAATTCCGCAAAACTAAGTGACTTGCAGATGTGTTGCCAGCCTTTTCAATTTGATATTATTACAAACAAACCCACACAGCTAAAGTATACAGTGGTCTTAATTCCAAATACGCTAAAACCTTACTTGTAAGCCTTGTCAGTAAAAGTGTTCAAAGTTTAAGGAAAAGGTACACGCTGCATACATACATGTAGCCGAATTGGGCCGGCACGACCACGGAGGTACCTCTCCCTAATACGGCATAAAGTGTCAGCTGTACTGTCGCATGGAGGTGGGAGAAGAAAGGAGGGCAACCCATCTGTTTATCTCTATGTGGATATCTATGGGCGTCGTCATCAAAATGACTGCTAGTTTGCAACCTTATACCATAAAAAAATGTACTACACCAATTCTAAAATAAATACTTTTAAGAGACACTTTCCTTAATTGGCTGTATTATAAAAAAGAATATTTTCTTAATCCACAGTATTTACGATAAGTAAACATTGCGAAACCTCAAATAAGCAAATATGAATATTATGCGGAAGCTATAAAAAGTTTATGGTGTACAGTCGACGAAGGGGAATATTTGATGGCTCGTATAAGAGAAATATATTCAGTACATTATAATGTAGCTGAGTATTCACCAGTTGAATAATTTGTACCTTGATACAATGAAAAATCTGAAATAGATATAGAAGAAATAAGGGCATATCTGTATTTAATAAAGGTGAGGTGATCCTTATAATAATGCCCCTAGTAATATGCACCAACCAAAAAATGAAAGTAGATAATATGAGAGGAATATGGCAAATCCTCATTTAGGAAAAATAAAACCGGCCAAGTGCGAGTCCGACTCGCACACCGAGGGTTCCGTAATCCAAACGTAATGCATGGTTTTCAATTATTGTAACTTTACGCCTGCCGTTTAAGTTAACATACGTATTTAAGCTGTTGCTCACACACATTTAGTAGGCAACGAATTACAGTTATAAGTTGATAATGATTTTTCCAATGATCTACATATAATTTACTAGTTTTCAGTTTTATTCTTATATATGTGCTATAAGTTCTTACTTCTTGCCAAATTTCACAACTCCAGATCAACGGGAAGTACCCGATATTTTGTTGGTTCTCGACAAAGTACGTTTTCATACAAAATTTGTGCATAATTGGCTATAACTTTTTATTGCGTTAACTTAGAAGTGTGATTTTTTCAAGGCATCAAGACGTAACTGACCTCCGTATTTTCAGCTTAATCCCTTCACGCGTTTTAGAGAAGAAAAGGTCTTGATAGACGTACAGACAGATGGACAACAAAGCGATCCTATAAGGGTTCCGTTTTTTCTCTTTAAGATACGGAACCCTAAAAATAATGAAAAGGTAAAAGATAGGATAATATAAATAATAAATAGTAGTACCTAGTAGGGAGGGCACAATTTCATTGGCACGCTTTTTCATTATTTTTAAACGAAGTTAGTAATTAAGGAAACTTCAAAAGATCAATTATATTAAAGGAGACATCAAATTTCCCAAATCTGTTGTAGAACCAATGATTTTCAATTTTTGTAATGCGTGAAACTGTTACTTTTAAATAGACGTTACGCTACATTAAAAAAGCATACCCACACAATACATTTCTCAAGACAAGAAAAATAAAACTTCAGTATCAAATAGTACTAGACTAATACTTGGATACGAGATGGAATAAAGGAATTTCGCTTAAAGGCTTTATTCGTGGTATTTGGCTGCGCAAATATGTGTAGGCCATACATATTGGTATTGAAATACGTAGACGATATCACCAATATTCAAACATGAAATACATATTTGCCATCCAAGCTTTATTGCTTTTATTTTATTTTATTTTTATTTAGTTTTTAAGATATTTACTTTATAATGTGATTAAGTCATGAATCTTTCTTTTATATCTTTTCAAAAATTATAAAAAGGGAGAGTTTCTAGTTTGTTTGTTTCGGTGTGGTAATATTCGAAAACTGATCCGATCATGAAATTTCTTACACGAATAGAAAGCTACACTATTAAGGAGTAGCATGTATTATATTTCATTATGATTCAAGACATTTTCTTTTTTAAAGTACCTAACGAAGTAGGCACGGGTCAGTTAGTGTTCTCATATTTGCAAATTGATTTTTATTGCTTATTGAGCAGTACGACCAACCTTGCTTGGTTTGTAGAAGTTCTGATGGTTCATTGACTTATCAACACCTACTTGTTACTTGTTACTTGTTTCCTGGGCCGTTTTCCACAACTCGACGCTATTGCGCCTATTTTGCGTGTGGGTGGGCCTTATCATCTTCTTTCACTTTCACTGTTCATTTCCAGTTTAGCTCCTTCAGGACGGCCACCAATTTCTTGATGTTGGCGCATGCCGTCTGGAACGTTTCGGGGTTTTCTACTGCCCCTCCCGTGCACTCCGAAAGCACATGAGCTACTGTCTCCTGCCCCTATAGACAAGCTCTGCATCTGCATGCATATCAATGTCTATCGCCATCATTATTGTTATGCAGATTTCTCTCACTCCTTTCCGCCCCTACTACAATCACCTTATCATAAGGTAGTGGATATCTTATGAGAGATACCTTCAATCGTGCTTGCTTAATCTGGCAATGCAATGCATTCATGCATGAAAATTTCTCTTATTAATTGCTACAATTAAGTGATATATGACTTTTTATGATAATTAACTCGTCAAGTTGAGTAAAGACGTTGTCAGTAACTTACTATAAGATGTAGCAGCTCCATTTTCATAAACATATACAACCCTTTAGACAATATCCAAAAGTAATTACGCAAGAACAAATAGCCCAAAAACTTCTATAATCCCCGCGATATTAAAGTCATGCACGGAACAGAATTGGAAATATATTTTGCGGGCAATAAATTACAAACCCACATATCAAAAGTACCCCCGGTAAATCATGTTTTATACGAATTTAAAAACCAATGAGCATAAAATAAACAAATAAACAAATCGTTGAGAAGGGTTATCGTGGTAATTTGCCAGAATCATAGCGGGGTTTTTTTTCCATTGGACATTTTTAACCGAGTTCATCCCAAATACCGTCCATTACCGCGATCCCTGGCGACGATAAAAACGTACTTTGTTTCAGTCATACCATTATTTTTTATTCCCTTTGCCTTTTACAAGCGCTACCTTTTTTCATTTTGTAGTCTATTTAATCTTTTGTAATGGCCTTTGTCATGATGTTTGTAATTGCAACATGATTAAATCGTGGAAGAATTTATGGCTTTGTGAAGCTGATAGTACATGAGTTGCGAAAAATGCAGTATGAATTTATATTGTGGTCAATTTGTTTTGCGTGCAGTTGATGGTTTAAACTAAAAAATATATTTATAAACGGGTTTTGGCTTATATGAAAGACGCATTGATTTTTTATTAGATAATATTTGTGAACACCATCTAGCGATAGTTCATCTACGGTGTGGCACACTAAAGAGAGTACCGTCCCGAGATTCGAATAACTGCTGTCTGAGGCTATACATACCTACTTATCACTAGATTATAAGGCATTAGGTGAGTAATAAAAATGCACATATTAAATATTAAACCAAAAATATGTGTGCTTTAGACCACACGACTGAAGTAAAACTTCATACACGAAACATTTGGAGACATGGCTATGGAAGGTTAAGAGAAGGAAAATCTGTTTCCTGTAGTAATATAAGAAACGTAATTCTCTATCTCTCTCTTTCTGCCTTCACTAACTTATATCTCCTTCTCCATTTCCGTTCACCTCACCCGATCACACTTTTTGTAACGCTCTAGTGACACATTCAACAGCGTACTCCCGAAAGAGTGCGTAAAAAAGTTATTTCAATAACCCTTCTAATAATGAAATGTAAAAAAAATGTAAAGTTTGTATTTGCGTTTCATTTTCACGCAAAAACTAAATAACGGATTTGTTTACAGTTGGTACAAACAAACTACAATATGGAAAACCGCAAAAATACCTAATATCCTGAATAAAAGTGGTTCCTTCTGTTATATGTTGGGAGTGTACAAACGCTGGGCACAACTAGTCAATAATAATCACACCGATAAAGTGTTCGCGTTTATTTGCGGAAACAAGACACGAATTGCCTTCACCCATATAAAACACTCATTCACCACGCTCGCAATATCAGGTAGATTCGTTACTAAGGGGGCAATTCTTCACCTCCCTATGCCATTATATCCGTTACCTTGTACCCTCCCTACGATACATGCGCCCCATAAACGTTGGATCATTTAACTTACAATTGAATAACTAATTTACTAGAACGATATCTGTCTTACCCGAACAAACGTACAATACCAAGTATAAATACTAATAACATTTATTTCTACGAGTTTAGAATTAAATTTCTCTTTAGGGCACTAGGCATGGAAAAATATTATTATATTTTATTTAAGTTTTCGCTTCTATCGGCAGCCCTTACGGCTGATTATGATTTCTTTAATGCGCCTCAACTATTAGTAGAGTGCCTAGAGCATATAAAACCGTGAAACCTCGGAATAGAGTTATAGTGAATGGATTAATTTAAATAAATTATATTGTTGTCTACATCTACATCTATCTGTAGTCTGGTGAAGTATTGTAACAACCATTTTCGCTGCACTGTAAACATGCTACACTGTAGTATAAACCAATTTTTCGGCATCCACACACTCGTTTAAGGTGCTCAAATGCTGCATCAGTTGTTGGAGGCAGTGATAACAAAGAAACACTCGTATTTTTGGCTGTTGCTTTTATGAAAGAATTGAACCTCTATCTTTGAAAAATGTTCCTATATGTCTACTCGAGTAAGATTTAACATATAAATTAAAAAAAATACTGTTTTAAGTGAAAATATAATATGGTCAAACATTATATTTTTTTATAATTTGTTAAAAAAAAAATGAAATGCACAAAAAAATAATGGGTAAACATTGCAATTTATAGTTTAAAAAACAATATCCCACATCGATCATATTAATTCATTCACTGTAACTCTAGTCCGAGGTAAAAACCCCCAGGAACTCCACTATATGCTGCAATTTCATAATAAGCCGTATACCGCAACTTCATAAGGTATTACCGGTAATTGTATGTTTAACTTTAGATCATTCTAATCAGACCTTTTAAAGTTAAGTGACAACCGGTGCTACCTTCATTCTCTCTAGAGATAAATCGTTTAATTTCCGTTAATATTATCATATTTCGATCTATATTGCTTGTTGGTTGAGTTGGAAACCGGCGTCAGCGCAGAACCAAACCGTTTTGTAACTTCCTTGAGGCACTATTTTGTATTTGTTCTGTTGTTGTCTTTCATGGTGTGATCAAATAAATTAATTTTTTTCTTTTTTTTTCTAAATTTATTGAAAAAAACTAAGAATGATCTTATGACATTCCTATCCAAACTGGGATATATTATATTTAAAATTATGTTGTAATATACTATACAGAAAGCCCGTTGATGTGGATAATAGAGAACGAACATTACAATATGCACCATCAGCTATCTTGGTGTACGTAAAGAAATGCGTATACAAGGTTGAAAAAAGCGAGAGGCGTTAAATGAAATCACATATTTAGTGTATCATTTCCAGGATACACAACAAAAATCAGATCAATTAGAGCAATAGTTTAGCCACAGGAATGTTTTAAAGATTTTGTATGTATACACACTGTATAATATAGCTGATCGCGAGTGGAAGGGGTCATTCACCCGGTTCAATGCAAAGTTGCCGCTCGCTGTAGCCGCCCGGTTCAAAGCATAATTAAATTTTTTCGCTATTTATCTTCTTTGAAAAATGTATTTTCGTACACTTGTCGTTAACTTTTTTAAATAGTTTCGGATTAACTGTAGGCATTTATAATATAATATGTGGTTTAATTGAATGCCTATCACTTTTATCAGCCCTATCAGCTCTACACCTTAGATTTGATCTCTTCTTCTTAGTCGTTATCATCATTGCTGAAGGTCGAGTTTAGCTGGAAGAAAGTGACTTGATCATCTGCCGCATCATATTTCTCCATGTGTCTCTGTCTTCGGCTGTCTTTATTGCACACGGTATGGTCAAGCCGGTCAGTGTCTCCACCAAACCTGTCCAGCGGGTAGGTGATCTACCTCGGGATCTTCGTCCCTCAACTAACCCCAGTAGTAAAAGCTTCTCCAGGTTGTCAGAATCTCGACGAGCAACGTGGCCGAAGTAGTTTAGAATGATACTGATGGTTTGATTTTGATACTGATGACAAAAATAATGATGTAAAGTCCTAGCGATAAGACATAACGTATATAAAATCCAGTAGCAGCAAACTTATTAATGTATAAAGTATTTATATTTTGCTCTCACCACTGTACGTGATAATATTCCAATCCAATATAATTAACGAGGGAGCTGACCTACATCTTATTAATCTACAATTATAATTTAATTAACAGGTTTTAATAACTGTACCTGTACATAGTAGGATTGCATATTTAAAGTTTATGTGTATTAAAATTTGGGCTCCGTGTATACTAAATTAATTAAAAATACAAATGAATGATTTATACTTAACTAGCTGCCCGACTAATTTGTGAATCTAAACCATTCTCAAATCCCCTTCAATACACAAAAAAAATCCTCAAAATCAATCGTCAAAATCGGTCCAGTCGTTTAGGAGTTCAGTGACATACACATGCACACAAGAAATATAAATGGTGAAAAGGAGAATATCACGTCTCCATAACAGTTGTGTGATCTTCTTTATCTCATGCTCCCAGTAAACCTTACGACACTTATAATTCGCACAGAAGGCCTTCACAACGTATCGATATTATATGAGCCAAACCGGTGCCCCATATACAACACCGATATTCCGCTGGTTTTGTGTCAATTTTTCTACAAGGCAGAATTGATATTACCCCTATAAATACTGACAGTGTAGATACGCAAATGAAAACTTTAACTACATTGACATCCATACAGTTAGAATGTATCTTCAATTGAGTAATATCGTTATCGGTAATGACAGGCTCTGTCGATTCGTTTCAATCGGTTTGAAACGATGTATCATGCATATAAACAGTACCGTGTATGAAGCCCTTAATACCAATATTAATATTCATCACTGTACCCTTGTAGTTGAATCATAGGGATTTAGGTTGCAAATCCCCTAAGAGACCGGATCTCTGCTCGCTGCGTGTAAGCTTATAACATAATATTTACTCTAAACACCGGATTGCTGTGTGGGTAATTATAAAATAACCAGCGTCAAAAAGAAAACAATGGAAAATTAAGCTTAAGTTGATTATGTCTTGCTATTGGAAAACTTGCTGACACGAAACCGGCGTGCCTTCGCGTTTCGTGCGGTGTGAAGTAGCCGATGGCCCATTGAGGAAGGAGGAGGGAGGAGAGCAACGTATCTATAACGCATGACCTCTGTGCGGATGTCTATGGGCATCGGTTGTCATGAAAATGGCTCCGATTCTTCTTTTATCTTATCATATACTATAAAAATAAACATTTTGTATCTACTTGATGTTTATAGGCAACTTTTAAAGGCATGAAAGTGTATATGAGATCATTTCACAAGGGCGTAATATCTGTGCTCAGAACAAGACATGTTAACTTCACAGTGTGATTTTCTCGGGTTTCAAACATTCTGTCCTTAGTACTCGACATGAATTTCAGCTTGATCTTATTCTTGAATCAAGTTCTCGACAGAAGTACAGACAGAGAGACACTAAGAAAACAAAGCGATCCTATAACGATTCCGTTTTTTCTTTTAAGGGTGGGAACCAAAAAGAATTCCAATTCACAATAACGTTTTAGATATACGAGTATAGCAAGATATTATATAATATTAAGAAATTTACAAAATCAATAACACCTACAAAACAGTGTAATTTAAAAGTTAATAATTTACCAGACACAATGAGACAAAGGTAATACTCACCGAACAATACGAATATACAGCTCAACTCCGCCGCCCACATCTTCGTCAATGTTCTTTCACATTATGCAGATACACATTATGTCCACTCACTTGGCACTGAAATTGCGTCCATTATAACACTAATCGTCTCTATATTTCGGTATTTTAATCAAAGTTTGTAGTCACTACTAAACGATATGAAATAAGTTGATATCTTGTTTTAGCGGATCAAAAACCTGTAAAAATATTAAATGTTGCCAGTGCAAATTTTGAATTAATTAATTTGAATAAATTCAATTCAGAATTGAAAAAAATTGAAATAAAAAAAAAATTTACATTTTTTTTAATTTCAATTAGAGGTAGTTTCTTGCGCACTTACTTCTGAATTAGGCCAGAGCTACCGCTACTTACCTAAGTACTGTCGCTCACATCATTCTACCTTCAAAATGACGGCATAGCCATAGTGTAATGCATGTTTCTCTGGCCCATGGAGGTGGGAGGAGAAAGGAAGGCAGCGCATCTGTGTATCCACTATGCGTCGGTAATCATGAAAATGACTCCGACAGCTCGAAAAGCGTACCATTGGGGCATTTTTATATTTTTTATAGAAGCCTGGACCAACCGCTGTATATAGGTACGGCTCGGAGGTGACAACTGTAGAAATAATTTCTAGCTCAATGGAAGTAACAGACGATAAATTAAGATCTCTTTTAAGTTACATGAATAATGCATAAAAGAAGTTAGATATTTCAATTTAGTTTAGATCGCATTTAACATAAATATCAAAAATTATTTATTTTCAACGGACAACTACTTAGGTCATCAGTTAAAAATGAATAACTTTGTAGAAATACCATTGCTGCGTCATATTAAAACTGTCGTTTGATATTAATATAATGTAGATTAAAACAAAGTAACGAACAAAATGAAATTCAAAGGTCAAAAATAAACCAAGCGAAAATATTGTACATATAAAAAATCCAACGAGGTGTCGTTTGATATTAATGTAATGTAGATTAAAACAAAGTAACGAACAAAATGAAATTCAAAGGTCCAAAATAAACCAAGCGAAAATATTGTACATATAAAAAATCCAACGAGGTGTCGTTTGATATTAATATAATAAATGAAATTCAAAGGTCCAAAATAAACCAAGCGAAAATATTGTACATATAAAAAATCCAACGAGGTGTCGTTTGATATTAATATAATGTAGATTAAAACAAAGTAACGAACAAAAAGAAATTCAAAGGTCCAAAATAAACCAAGCGAAAATATTGTACATATAAAAAATCCAACGAGGAATTAGAGTGTCCCCAGAGAGGGGAGGGCTTTTAACGTCGGTGTACCATTACTTTTATCGAGTTTAAATATTATGCTTCTACTTTATCTGTCTCGGTATTGACTCATCTATTATTTACACACGATTCCTCTGTTGGAGACGGAAAATGATCGATTCCTCTTAATGTTAAATATTGATTTCGTTTAATATTTATATGCAAGATTATATTTGCACGTTTACTGAAAAAATATTGTATTTTACGTGTACTCTGTACGTGAATTGAGCTGGCGATGTCTTAGTAATACCTACCTTATAGCAATAAGTAGGGTTGCCATCTCAAAAATCTGTCAACCAGGACAAAGCACGTAAGAACCCCGGATTTCGGAGCTTCCTACCCGGACGTTAGAAAATAGTATTTTTCATAAGATACTCAGAAGAATAAAACATAGTTTTAATGGTCATAAATTAATTATTATTTATTTTAATGCTATTTTAAACTAAATGACGAACTTAAAAAAAGTACTTCCAGTAACCATAAGCATTTCTTCCAAAACTTGAAATTTTTAGTTTTAGTTTTTTTTAATCAAATTAATCATTCGAAAATCAAATAAATCAAATCAAAATCCGGACTACAAATAAAACCCCGCCCGGACGCTCCCCGGACGCCCTCTAAACTAGGACAAATCCGGGGAAACCCGAACGGATGGCAACCCTAGCAATAAGTAACATTAAGATACAGTTCCATAGCTGCATTGCATCTAAATTGGGCATGCACGGCAGGGGAGATGACTCTCGTTCCCACGACACAGCCGTAAAGTGACAACTAGGCTGTTGCCTTTAGGGTTTTCGGTGGTCACTGGAGGGTAAAATGGGAAGGCAACGCATCTGCGAAATCTTTATGCGGATAATCGTCTGTAGCTATTAAAAGTATCAGACTACTCGTTTGTCCCCTATACAAAAGAAATAAAACTAATCTCACGTAAAACTGACTCTAAGCTTTGAGTTTTGTACACATTTTCCTTCGCTAATGAACATTAAATTTTGTAACTTATTCCAAAGCTAAAGAGCTATCGTGATTAAATCGACAACATAAGAAAATCTTTACCTTATTTTATGTTGTTCTCTTGCTTTACTAAGATATAGCTAAAAAAGAGTGGAATAAATGAGGGCGATTATTTTTTATCAATGGCAACTCAAAATACTACATGTCTATACTGTTTGAAACCTTATTCATACATTATTCATTTTAAACAGCTAATATAAGAGGCGACGCGACGCGGCAGACCAAAAAGGAGATGGCGAGATGAACTCGACGTATACCTGCCTGATTCGCGTGATGCAGCTCTGAACAGAGAAAAATGGAAAAAATGGGGGAAGGCCTTTGCTTTATATATATATATATATATATATATATA
>LUGF01042721.1:200060-210764 GCA_001625245.1 Calycopis cecrops
TCCATCGATATTCTTATTATTTCAAATTCAAATCATCCTAATCTGGTTTTTGTCATCATCATGACTTACATCTGCCGCTGTTTGGATATCGTTTTCCCGATATTTTTATAAAGCAAAAAATTATATAGTGTAACATTACGTACGTCATGTAAATTTTCCTTTGTGAATAAAAAAAATATATTTTATGTTATTTAATCTAAATCCTGAGTATTAAAATCCATTTTGACGAGATAAAAAAAAATCCTCATTTATTATGTATCAATATTTTTGTTATTGTGTAAATACATTCACGTAACTTTTTGAAGACCGAATGTGTTATATATCGGCAGGTGGTCAGTGGGATTGAGTCCCATTAGATCGTTGATGTTTATATTATACACTCACACACACATATCTTCACGCCCGTTCCGTAACGAGTATTATATTCCCTTCATTATATTAAGTGATCGGGGGTATAATTTGTAAGAGGTAGCGCCAGACTGCATGCCTGAATGCAGCCGAAATGGGCCGACACGACCGAGGAGGTAGACCTCTCGCATACACGAGACCAGCGTAAAGTGACAACTGTGCTGTCCCGTTTCGTGCGGTGTGTAAGTAACCGGTGGCCCGTGAAGGTGGAATGTGAAAGGAGGGCAGGACATCTGTATAGCCACTATGCGGATGTCTATGAGCGTCGGTAGTCATGAAAATTGCAACGATTGCTCGTTTGCCCCTCTACAACATAAAAAAAATTAACGTGCAGTTAAAAAATGTATGCCGATACGGATACAGGTGAAACAAATAATAGTTTCCCGAGGCGATGCAGTCATCTCAATAAAAATTGGCCAACACAACCAAAATTATAAGATTTAAGGAGCCTAATTTGCTCTCCAACGTAATTCTAACAATATCCTTTCTCCAGACTGTAGTTAGAAAATTCATTAACTCCAATAAAAAATTGAACCAACCGGAACTTGAACCCAATTACACTGTGTGGTTGAACATATTATCACAAAAGAAAACTGTACAAGGATTTATTGTATACATGTATGTGGATAGCAAGGAAACTACCTAAAAAGTAATAATAACATTTATACACCAACTAAATTAGTCCCTAATCGTTGCCACGGTGATACCAATTGGATTGGCAACATGTAAGGATATTAAACGGAGACCGTACAAGCACCCTTGATGGGGGAGCTCTTACAAGATTTATTTGTTTGTGTTCGAGTGGGCGTATAAAAGACATTATAGTATAAAGCCTTCTAGTAGGATCGATCGCTTTCAATACAACGTCAAAGTATTTTTTAATCTTTATTTTAGCTCAGAGTTTTTATCCAACAAGAATATGACAATCCACGATGGGATTGTGATGTCCGTTTTGGATAAGCCTTATTATCACTTGGACATGTGACCACCTAATTAATTATTATCCGGAAACGATAATTACTGCTGAACGGATATAACCAAACTACATAATTTTTTGCATACTCTGATGTTGGTTTTGAGAGTATTCTCTGGATCAGCCCTACTACATCCATGAAGTTCATCTTAAATTCGTTCAGCAGTGATTCCCGTTCATGCCTATCCCTGACACAATACATCAGAAAATGTTGTATATCATCAGGTTTATTACAAGTCAGACAGCTAACGTCAAAGTCTTTTTGATCTTTCTATCACTTGAACTTTTCGTGTTATACAAATGAAAATTTTAATTTGGTCATTGTAGTATAGATAAACAAAATCCTTAGGGAACTAGCATAAAAATGTATTGTTTTTGTTGTTATAGGGGGAAATTAAGGAGCCTTCAAATGACTATCAACACCCATAAACATCCACATAGAGATAATGAAGATAGACGGCAACACATGAAGATAGGTTGCCGTCTGTCTTCATTCTCATTTCTCTCATTTTTTCTTCTCTCTTTATTTCTTTCATTCTCTCTGCACAGATCACTGAAGGCAAACTACACGAAACGGGACAACATAACTATCACTACGGGGGCTTCATGTGAACGAGAATACCCCGTGTCGCCCCGATTCAGCTGCATCGCAGCATGGCACTACCTTTTACTGCCATGTTTTTCATTCTGCACACTTTAAATATTTTTTTGTGACTTAAACTCTCAAAAAATATATCGAGTCATAATTAAATTGGTATCTCTGTGATGGATGAATCTCGTTTTAATTATAAAATCCAAAAAATATTTATAGAAGAGGGGAAATCTTATAAATTATTCGCGCCATTCCCCGTTCCACATCAGTGCACCGAGGTCCGAGTGACGTGGGGAGGATAATTTGAAGCGTTTAAGCTTTGTATATTTATTAGGGATTAATTAATTAATTTCTTTTTGGACTGCCGTTTAACGCTTTAACAAATTCTTTTTTTTTATTTTCTCTCTCCTACTGCTTTCTCTATTTAAAAATCGATTACATAATCTCGTTTAGCTTACTCAAGGGAATAAGAGACCGCTAAATATCAGTCTAACCTTTATCTCATACCTAAATTGCGCGGTAGTGTTAACAATATCTAATGACGTCATCTGCAAACGATATGGTTATAAATATATATAAATTTTTATTTTTGTCGAATTTCCTACAAAACAAGAAACTCTTATCTTTTACTTTTCAGCCTTATATATTTTTACCCTACTGCTTCAGAAGAAGGGTGTTTTTCGAGCTATATGCTCGCTATGAATATACGCATGTATAAATGTATGTATGTATGTATATTTTTACCCACGTAAAAGACTTACCAATTTTAACTTTATGAGGAGTTGTTAGATTCTTTTTATATAGCCAGAATCTAGGGGATCCTAAAAAGTTATTAGGCATTTGGTTTTTATATTTCTTCATTTAATTTTATTTATATTGCGCTGCTAAACCTATTTTTTTTTGAGGTACAGAGTAGGGACTTATGACGCTCACGCAGTATATGTTGCTACGTATAAACAAGTCAAATTTATAAATCATTTTGTTATTCAGTTGTACAGTGCTCAATAAGAACACAAAGCCGCCTAGTTTTACGTAAGACGTTTTTCGCAGTGAGTGCAAATTGCGTTGTTGAATTTCTTCCCACGTTATATTTTATTAAGATTTGTCGTCTCCGTGGCAGTTTTCTCTTCTATTCTATTTGTATTATGGGCTTTTTGCAATTTAATCCAAACGTAAATAAAGGACATGGTGTCTATTAATAATTAAATTAATCTATAAGAAAAAAAAAACAAAAAGTTAATGTTCCTGTTGGTAAGTTGGTATACCCGATCGCACGATAGATGTTGTTGCCTCCCTGCACTGGTACGAACGGGGAAAGACAACTCTCATAATAATCACAAATTTTTGGCCAAAAACATTTAACATTAAACCCAATTTATACTAGAATACGATAACAAACAATTGAAGTAAATATTTAAAACAGTTTTTGTTTGTTGCAATCGAAATTCCGCAAATAGAACAGTTTTAAAATGAGAGCTTTCCTTTTAAACCATTAACCATCGTTTTATGTAATAAATACGATATGTAAATTGATTTTGATACTATTTTTTATTTGATAAAATTAGAAATAAGATAATATTTATCTGATCAATATTGACATTCGAATGGAATTCACAAAAATATACTTTTTATTATGACTACAAACCTTTATTTTTCATCTGACTGCGTCAAAATCATTAATATAGTGAATGTATGTAACTAATATTATTAATAAATAATGTCGTCCTAGCTGATTTCTACGGCGGCCGTCTATATAGACGAGCCATCTGCACAGGACATATTATAGAGCACTTGTGTGCGCGTAAACACACGTGCACTCTCAATTCCTTCATTATCTTATTTCGATGGGACGGCAGTTCAACATGACCGGAAAGAAATCAGGCGCAGGACCGACGCGCAACGGCTTAACGAGCTCTCCGAGGTACGGGGGTGTAACACCACCAACTTCCTGACTCCAGACTGTTATTAACCCTAGGACCTCACGTCTGAGGGCAAACATGCTTACCACTAGACCAAGAGACAGTATTATGTACAATCCTACTAATATTATAAATGCTAAAGTTTGTGTTTGTTTGTTTGTTACTCCTTCACGCAAAAACTGCTGAACCGATTTTCATGAAATTTGGCACACACAAAGAGTATCTTGCATAAACGCATAGGTTTTTATTCCAGAAAAATGTTCCTATGGGATGCCATGAGATGGTATTATATTTTCCACGGGATCGAAATTTACGCGGGTGAAACCGCGAGGTGTACCTAGTCTATTATATTCGCACATCACGGGTGCATTAACCTATTCGCGCAATTGACGCTAGTGAAACCGCGGGGTGCAGCTAGTACGTACAACAAAATCGCACGTACGTATCTTGAGACAATTTAAAAGCCATGAAAGATTTTTACGTGTGAATTATCGTTAGATCCGTCCGAAAATGAATCAAGAAAATAAAACATAGGATAGAACGAATACAGATTATGCGTTCTCTTTATTTTTAAAGTTTAATGTTGTAAAGTTATTATTTTAATATTTTTGTATAAAATTATACTATTCAAAAACGTTGCTCGGTTATTTTATTAAATTATGCTTGATTAAACAAATCCAATAAACTACTTATGCGTCATGGTCAGGAGTGGACATCCATCCAGCTGACAATAATGATGATGATGTTGATTATGATGATGACGATAATGACCTACCTATTTTCATTTTCAATTATTTTTGTTACAAATACCATCCAAACCATTTACCGTATTATAAATTATAATATGCAGCGTAAATGTTACTTATTTCCTTATTCCTGAGTACATTAAATTTAAATCAATACATTCCGCGAATACTTATTTCCTATCTATCACGGTTTCAATTCACAAGTGAGAAACATTTCTGCATGGCTGACGGGCATGCTTCGGTGAATTTTCATTTCCTAAGTGCAGAGACAGGGCGACTGGTAACTCCACTTGAGAGACTGGAAATAAGCTATGTATGTTAATGTAATGTACAATGTACGTTATATTGAGGGATTGGCGCAATAGTGACGTAAGCTGATATTCCGTGCATGTTACATCAAAGTCGTGTGCTCGAAACACTCCCAGGTCATAGGTGTTTGTGTGTTAAACTTTGTGGTTGTATAAAAAAAAATCTTAAGCCTTTTATAAATTTAATTATATTTTCGGTGGCCCATGGAGGTGGGAGAAGAAACGAGGGCAGCGCATCTGTATAGCCTCTATGCGGATGTCATTAAAACGGCTATACCATTAAAATTATATAAATCAGTCTTAGGGCGCTTGTCCACCGCCGCCGTCACCGGACCGTCACCGAGAACGAGATGACGGCGCCGAAGTAGCGGTACATACATTTACATTACATTACTTAGCCGCGTGTCCACCGCATGCCGTCACCCGAGCGCCGTCATCCCGGCCCGCCGAAATTGCGAGTAGATCGGCGTGACCGCTAGATCGTCGCCCGAGATTTTGACGGACCGATGTGCCGGCAAAACAAAACATATATGAACTTGTCCACACACTGCCGTCGCCGTCGCCGTCGCACCGTACACGAGCTCAGTTATTATTTTGTTTGTAATCAATTATCATTAATTAGTATAACATTGTAATAAAAATGGCGAAAAATTTTAAATACGATATTTATTCATTATTAGAAATTATAGAAAGTAAAGAATGTTTGTGGGATAAAACCAAGGAAGTGTCCAAAGATAAAGTTTTGCGTAGAAATGCATGGCGCGATTTATAACCATTAATCTAGCCATCACTTTATTTCTTCTTAAACGTGACTACCACGCATGACAGCTGGAATAAACTAAACCAGCGAAATCGGTCGCGGTCTCGCGGTGGACAAACGATCGCCGTTACGTCATATTGAATTCGGCCCGAAATAATCTCGTTCTCGGTGACGGTCCGGTGACGGCGGCGGTGGACAAGCGCCCTAATACACGTAACACAATCCTTTCGGTACTACCGTGATTAGTTCATTGATTATTGATTTTTTTTATCGACGCAATTTCATTTTTTTTTTACCTAACCGTTAAGTCATGGAGGGAAGGAGGGCAACGCATCTGTAAACCTCTATGCGTATGTCAACGGGTGTCGATGTTAGTGAAAATGGCTCCGACTGCTTGTTTGTCTACTTATATATAAAAAAATAGCGCGCTACACTCGGCTACATCAGCTATGTCAATGTAGTAACGCTGCTATGGCGTAGACATGTAGCCTACGGCTATGATTAGCAATGCTACGCATGCTACGTCAATGTATTTCGTAGCACTGCTACATTGGCGTAGCAGGTAATATACGTAGCACTATTATATCCATACATTACTGACAGAATGATCCAACATCTGAAAATATAAGAGGTAGTGCCATGCTGCATTGCTAGATAATGGAGCCGGCATGACCGAAAAGATACCTCTCGTTTACACGATACCGACATAAAGAAACGGCTGTGCTGTCGCGGCTCGAGTGCTACTGGTGGTCCCTGGAGGATGAAAAGGAAGGAAGATAAAGAATCTGTCTGTCTATGCAAATGTCTATTGGTGTCAGTCATGAAAATGTCTTCGAATGCTCGTTTGAGTCCCTAAATATATAAGAACGTTTTCTCTCAGCTGGCTTTATAGTACATTTGGTACGTATATTTAGCTAAGTTTATGTCATGGGTTCATAAAACTGTACCAGTTTATTTTATTCGCCTGCCTTACGTTTCCCGTGAGTGTAATACGCTAATTTTATCAGTGAGCATTTGGTTGCAATCGTGTTTAAAAAAATTGTTAAATGATGGGTGTCATTTAACAATTTTTTTCCTTTCACGATTCTAGGAAAAGTATACTTCCCAGTAACGGACCCTTTGCATTCAATTCGATTGAAAAAAAAAATATTTCAAGTCACAGAGAGCGTGACGTATAAAAACGTATTTCACGTGAAAGTTTGTGATTTTTAATCCCATCCAACCACTTTGTACTTCAGATGATAAAAGCGTCGAGGGGATCGGGGCAGGATCTCGCCGAGCAATTATTTAGCGCGGCGCGTTAGCGCAGTACGACAATTGACGTTATTTACAACACCCACCACAATCTGAGCATCGTGTTACGTCACTACGTGTATTATCTATTATGGGATAGAGATGTTTTGAAGTTATTGGGAATGTTGTTGATAGAATGAATTGTCACTTCTTGATGGAAATTCATATTATACTTTGATTAAACAATACTTTGTTTTTAATGTGATTTAAATTAATAAAAAGTGGAATTAGTAGAAAAAGTATATTATTGGGAATGGCTTGAGAACCTGTCACTTACGTACTTTGACGTAATGTTGCTTTGTTATCTCGGTTATTTTGAGTCAGTTTGCCTTTTCTATATATAAATTAGAAAGGCAAAGGAGGAGTTTTAGCCAACTCTACGACTGACGCCTACAGACATCCACATATATGTTATGAATCTGGCAATAACGCAATCGTTGCCCTCCTTTCTCCTCATACTCCATGGGCAACGGTTACTAACAAATTGAAAAAAATTCGGCAGTACATATGTTACTTTACTCCAATATCGTGTAAGGCTGCGACTTTAAGACACGCGTCTAAAGCGCCTTAAGCGTCTAAAGCGTCTTTGTGAATTTCAAGACCGCCTGGCGTCGTGAACAATTCATCCCCCACACCACCTGCTCCGCACCGCCCGCAACGCTTAAGTATACGGCAAGTATAAGAATTCATAATATAGAAATCAAGATATAAACTTTACTTCTTTATGATACATGGCCTCCTAAGTTGTCATAAACTAACCGAACTACCTTCGTATAGAACAAAATTACAACCATTATTGAGGCCTGACAATCGAAAGGTGGCAGATGTCGTTATAACCGCACGTTCTATGGGTAGGTTTTACAGTTCACGACAAAAAGACTATAATCATTTTTTTCTGGAAGTAGGACTTTCTGTCATAATCACTCTCACTACCTCATTGTATTGGAACTCAACTATGATCGCCACGGACAGATATAAATATCTTTACGACGACATTACTATGACGAATATATTCCCCAATATGTATAAATGCTTTCGACGCGTGCGTCCCAGCTGCAGCCTAAGAGAGAAGTATCTTACGCACCCAATACCGTGTTGAAATAACAGCTGTCGCGTATCGAGCGGTTTCCTGTAGCAAATATGTGGACAGGTGGAAAAGAGGGCAATGCATCTGCATTACTATTTCTATCATCGACGCTCATTAAAAGGCTAAAGCCCGTTTATCCCTTGTTATAGAATAAAAAAATGTAAATACAGAAATGTCTGTAAAAAATAAACAACGCGAGTTGACCTAATAATGTTATGTTGTGTATATTGTCACCGTGGTAGGGGCTACGGTAAAATCGAACATATTACTTTAGACAGTTGTCGCTCATTTTCCTGTTTACCCGAGTAAGATATTGACAGATAAAAAAGACGACATGTTAGTTGCGATAAGTAGGCGTAATACAATTGAATTTTTTCTAAGATGTTTAGTGTTGAGGAAAGAATAATACCTTTTAATTTGAAACGTTTGAAACGAGACTTTTAGAAGGTTTATTAGGGTCTAGTAACTACCTCATTATGTATTATAGGATCACTTTGACTGTCTGTTTCTACGTCTGTACATCTGCCTATCACAAATTTAAGTAAGATAACTAATTAAAATCATAAAATTTGGCAAGCATAAGAATTCACAATATAGAAATAAAGATAGATATAAACTTTACCTTTTTATGATATAAGTATTGATGGTTATGTATTCTAGCTTCCTAAGACTTAGCATATTATAAAATTAGTTGTCATAAAAACCGAACTACTTTCCTGTAGAACAAAATGACAACCTTTATTGAGACCTTACAATCGAGACGTGACAGGTGTCGTTATAACCGATTATTCTATGAGTAGGTTTTACTGTTCAGAACATAAAGACTATATTCATTTTGTACTGTAAGTAGGACTTTTGGTCATAATCACTCTCACTACCTCATAGTATTGGGACTCAACTATGATCGCCATTTTGTTCTTTATAGAGCACCTAGGACTTAGGAGGACAGATACAAATATCTTTACGACGACATTACTATGACTAATATATTCCCCAATATTTATAAATTTTATCTATATAACAGTGATATCCCACGAAGAAAAATACTGCGATGCATTGAAGTTTGAATTTCGCGTTACTTGACAGCTCACGCGAAATATTGGCGCCAGATATTTCATAACCGCGACGTATGACTTAAGTTATAAGCCGTCACATAAATACGGACTGACAGACGACACAACTTTCGTTTTATTTTTACTGTCACTGTCAAAACCCTAAAAACACTCATAAAAGTTGCGTAAAAATAACGTTGAGCTCTCAACCCCTGCTACATGACATAGTAAAGATTTTGGCAGCTATTTATTTTGATAGTATTTAGTCCGGGCGAAGTCTGGAGAGTTTTAAAATCACCGAGATTTAGCATTCCGTAAGAACTTCTTTCTTCAATTTACTTCTTATTATTATAAGAAGGCAAAAGAATAGAATGAGTGAACAAGATAACATCAGCGTCACTTCTACCACGATCACGTCGCTTACTCTTTCTAACCATTTACTTCACTTGCTCATAAATTCTAATCGTATGTAGGCCTTAACATATAATGCAGTTTTTTAATTGATTAAAAGTTGAACGGGTACACGCATCATCACTTTTTCCTTACGATATACCTAACTCGTCTTTTGAAGTAAAACTTCTATATGCGCGCTTGACTTGGAGAGTAAGTTGGCGATAGAGTTACAAAAATCACACATCGGGTGAGGCCAATTGAAGTTTTCATTCAAATTCAAAATTTAAATTCGATTTAAGTAAATTATTCTTTGTATTTAAAAAATAAATATCATACGACAACTTATGTCATTGTAACTACTGTAATGAAAATCAATAATTAATTTTTACTTCAGTTGTGTGGTCTAAAGCACACACTTTTTTTAGATTATGAGAGAAAGATTATGTAAGGAAATGTGATGTCAATTTTCGTTTTCATGAAATCGAGCCCCAAGATATAATTTCAGCTTTTAAAATGTTAAATACTAAAAACACGACTGATTTGTGGGGCATATCCATGAAAGTTATAAAATCGATAATTGACATAATTGCTCCATCTTTAGCAGTTATATTTAACGAATGTATAAAGTGTGGAGTATTTCCTGACCTAATGAAGCACTCTAAAGTATTGCCTCTTTTTAAATCCGGATGTACTAGTGATCCTTTAAACTATAGACCAATATCTATACTACCGACTCTTAGCAAAGTATTTGAAAAATTAATTTTGAATCAGTTACAGTCTCATTTTAATACTAATAATTTATTACATGAAAAGCAATTTGGGTTTACAAAAGGACGCTCTACTACAGATGCTGGTGTTAGTTTACTAAGTTCTATTTTTGAGGCATGGGAGGAGTCACGGGATGCGCTAGGTGTGTTCTGTGACCTCTCCAAAGCCTTTGACTGTGTAGAGCATGAAACATTGGTCAGGAAATTACACCATTATGGTATAGGAGGCTCAGCTCTCAACCTATTGACTTCATATTTAAACAATAGAACTCAAAGGGTTGAGATAAACAAAAAAAGATCTAACGGGACTAAAATAGAAATGGGGGTCCCACAAGGGTCAATTTTGGGGCCTTTTCTATTTCTAATATATATAAATGACCTACCATATCTCGCTAAAGACAATCAT
>LUGF01042721.1:219760-247969 GCA_001625245.1 Calycopis cecrops
TTACGGCGGTATCGTGTATGCGAGAGGTACCTCCCCGGTCGTGTTGCCAAATTCGGCTGCAGACGTGACGCTACCTCTTACTACCGCATTCATTATTATTCTTACAATTAATTCAAGCCAAAATTTGCATTTGCTAAGTACAAATCGATTAAAACAGACAAAATAAGCCTTCAAAGCTTGCCTATAACTGATTTTAATCAAATCTTCCCCCTAATCCGGGATAACACTTAATCGTATATTCGACGATTATCCATAACTCCTATATTGATACTAAGATCACAGCAACGCACATAAAACTGTTTTAGCGCTATGGGGGCCGCCCTGTTCATCGAAGTATTAAGTCAGAGGGTGGCGTTAATCTGTTTACGAAATATTAGGCTACATAACCAGCCTACCTAGAATTACAGAGGATTACTCTGTAGAAGAGGTAATGCCACACTGCATGTTTACATGAAAAACGTACTAATAATATGTAGTATAGTCTAGATAAGCACGAGACCGGCGTAAAGTATTAGCTGCACTGTCGCGTTTGGTGCGGTGTGTAAGTAGCCGGTGGCCCATTGAAGGGGATGTCTATGGGCGTCGGTAATCATGAAAATGGCTCGGACTGCTCGCTTGCCCTCCTATACCATAAATAAAGATGTACAAGCGCTATAGAGCATGTACGGAAACACGTTATGAAATAACAAGTTATTGTTTATTAAGTTATTCAATTATACGGCGTACGATGTATATTAATGGATTCGATCAGGGGCCTATGTTGGTGGCCATTTATATTATTCATGAGCGTTTACATGATCGCACATATTAATAGTATGTTTATGTATGTGGTGAAAAGTGATAATATATTATCATACATTTTGAAACGGAAGTTTTTGATAGGACTATTAGTTTTTTCTGTATAAATAAATTTACAACAATCCATTTTATTTTTATCATCTGTGGATAATAAATTTCCTTCTTATTTTCATTTCTTCTTCCATTTTCTACTTATCAGTTTTGTATAGTATATTATCTTTTGAATTTAGATCATCTGGTATTGTTGTTTATTTATGTATATATTTTTTTTTTTATGATATAGGAGGGCAAACGAGCAGCCGGAGCCATTTTCATGACTACCGACGCCCACAAACATCCGCATAGGGGCTATACAGATGCGCTGCCCTCCTTTCTCTTCCCACCTCCATGGGCCACCGGCTACTTACACACCGCACGAAGCGCGACATCAAAGCTGTCACTTTACGCCAGTCTCGTGTAAGCGAGAGGTACCTCCCCGGACGTGGCGGCCCAATTCGACTGCATGCAAGCATGCAGTGTGGCACTACCTCTAACCAATATTTAGATATTTATCGTTAATAAAGCTTTTTATAGTATTATGGGGCAAAGGAGAATTCGGCAGCCATTCTCATGACTACCACAGGCCGTAGACAGCCCCAAAAGGCTATACAGATTCGTTGCCCACCTTCATGGGCCACCGGTAATTACACACCGCACGATGGTCAACGCTTCATCATTATCATCAGCTAGAAGACGTGCGCTGCAGGACATAGGCATATCCCAGGGAACGCTTTACAAAGTAGTAGTATAAGCCCGATGTTATAGACGGCGATTTTTTGCAACTACCGTCCATAGACCAGTGCAGTAGCATGAAGATGTTTTCCAAATCGTAAACAGACGACCAACAATTTTTACACATTACAGAAAATTTGATTACAAATTTCAACTAATTAATTAGCACAAATTAACGATGTCTTAAGTGTACGCATAAAATACTCATTCAGTTCAAGACTACTTATGTTGTAATAAGTGTAACCTGCCTCTCCTTTTTTTTAGAATTATATTCATTCTGAAACAGTAAGCCTAATTCACGTCTAAAAACTGACAATTTTAAAATACCATTGGCGTCAGGAATAAAAATAGTGAAATCAAAGCCACACATATTGTTTATTGAGAACATCAGTAAAGCTTTCGAGGGGTTACAAGCCAATTTATTTACCGAAATACCCGAGCCCCGTCGACTGTTCTCTCCATAGTATAGACGAATGTTTTAGGTCTAACAATGAATAGCTTTTATTGTAAATAGATGTGTTGACACTTCCGGCAGCTCTAGTGTATCCGGTTGAAATATAGAAAAGCGGATTTTACAATGGCCTTTTTTAATTTAAAAACTATATACGAAAAATTTTTATTTCGCAGAGTTTTTAATATTGACAGCGTACGTTTTTACATTTTTCATTTTTCCGCTTTGTTTTTTATGCCCGATTCAAAATTACTAACAGATAAAATTCACTGTCATTTTGTTAAAATAGAATATATTATGATTGCTTTTTAAGGTTCAATGCTCAATATAGGTACAAAGATGTAACGGGGTCTATAACTACTGAGACTACTGAGACTCCGCAGACAGTTGTATCTGCAATTAAGAGGCAGAGCCTCCCTGCACCGCAGCGGAATTGGGCACAACAGGAGAGGTACCTCTATGCAGAAGTCTATGGGCTTCGTTAGTCAAAATGGCGCCGACTGCTCGTTTGCCCCCCAGTAATATTAAAATAAAAAACCGGCCAATTGCGAGTCGGACTCGCGCACGAAGAGTTCCGTACCATTATCTACGAAAACGGGAGCTTATCTTTGTATAGGAGCAAAAAAATCACATTTATTGTATGGGGGCCCCCTTAAATATTCATATTATTTATTTTGTTAGTATTTGTTGTTATAGCGGCAACATAAATACATCATCTGTGGAAATTTCAACTGTCTAACTATCATAGTTCATGAGATACAGCCTGTTGACAGACGGACGGACGGACGGACATCGGAGCCTTAGTAATAGGGTCCCGTTTTTACCCTTTGGGTACGGAACCCTAAAAATGGTAGCTCAGTGGTACAATAATTCATATACCTCCATAAGGTGGGATGCACTCCTCCCTCGTCGACTGCTCTGACAGTATAGCTAATAAGCACGTTCATTGACACATATAAGTTAAAATAGCCAAAGCAGCTCCAATATGCGACTGGAGTACCCTTAAGAACGAGCACGAGTCTGAAAGTGTTTGCTATCCATCTGTTCGTCAGCTTGACCACAGCCAGACAGTTCAAACTTTCACTGATTAGGTATTTCTATTACCTTTTAACAACGAATACTAAAAATTTATAAATTAAAATTATATGACTGAAAACCATTACACACTTATATGTGTAGTGGTTTCATATGCATACACCTGCAAGTATAGCTTCTCAACTTGTATAAGTTAGAACGCGTTGTTACGAAACCTTCTGCGTCTAACTTACACTTTGTGGAGTTTTCGAGGACAGGGGACAACCAACATTCGGAGCCTTTTGGTTACTACCGAGGAGCATTCACAAAATTGTCATGTCGACAATATGACAATTTTGTGAATGCGTTGGAGTCGAACATCAATTAGCCAAGATTTCATATACTTTAACCTCGAAGATGCTGCCAACTTGTTGTGGTGGGGAGGTTTGCGTTCCTCTACGATCCTCAAGGCTATGTCGGACATGGCTACCCATACCGGACAGTAGGTACTCCACCGGCCCCTCTGGATCAGCAGATGACGGCGTGGATTAGGACGACCTGCGTGACGTGCTCGATTAAAGCATTGGGACCAGGGGACTTGCAAGGTTATAGTAGACAGCCGGGCAGTCCCCAAAGAGGAAAATTTCGGCTTTTTCACCGAGGCAAATCTGTAACTGGACGGATTCTGTTGCTCGTAGATCCGGGGTCCTCCAATTAAAGCTGCTGAAGGCACCCGCAGGGGCTTAGTCGCTAGGGGTAATCCATTCGCCGAACTCGACACTGTAGCTGGTTGAGCCACCCGAGCGCCTGGGTAGCGTACGTAAGGTAAAGTATCGTAACGTTAGGTAAGTAAGGTAAGGGTAAAGGTTTAAATCTCAATTTCAATAAGTTTTGTATAAATAAACACAAATTTTGAACCCTTATATTCCATACTTTTACTGTCACTTGCAAACGCTAGTGTAGAAATAAAGTACGTTTTATTTTACTCGTTTGGCTACGGGCTATATTTTTATCCTTTTGTAATATCATGAACATGGAATTGACGAGAGCAAAGCTGCGGTCAACGGCAAGCAAAGCATAAATAAAATGCGAAATAACTGCCTTTGTTAAGGTATATTCTTTGATTTTAAATTAAACGTTCTGCCTCGCATGATTTTTTATTTACTATAGAGAGTAGAAACATTTGTGTGATAAAATCTTTGTGGAAATTGTTTTTTTGAGATTCATGAGAATGAGAAATGTTTGTTACTACTAAAATGGTTAATTTCAGAGAATCTTTATATTCCTAAATACTTCCAGCTCGAAATTAAATAATGAATGAATGAAATATACTTTATTGTGCAATAAAAGTATAAATAAATATATAAGACAATATGATAAATAAATATTTCTATTTTTATTCTATACATTAATTACTTAAGAGGCAATTCCATGACATAATATAAGAGATAGTGTATTGCTGCTACCATAACCGGGTACCTCTCGATCATATGATGGCGCCAAAAATTACGTTTAACGTGTAACGTAAAACGTATTTACCAATGGCCGATTGGAGGATAATACGAAAAGAAGATCATAATAATTATATCAATATAAGACGATTTGCTTTTTGGGGGAGGCCTACAATGGACGTGTTCCGGCCGATGATGATGAAGACGACTCGAGGGTGTTGACCTCTTTATTTTCTTTGCTGTTGTGTAATCTAAAAACTACATATACATACTACATGATAGCGTAGCTCATTAACACGGATATTATAAAACGACTCGATTGTATAGGTAGCAGCGGCGGCTGTAAACAGGCGATCGAGCACAGATAGAACCATTTACTTCATGGGTGAACTCCATTACTTACCTCCGTAACACACCCTTACTCGTAAAAATAGAGAAATTGCTTTGTACTTAAAGGTTTTTAGGGCCGATTTCGCAGGTTACTATTGAGTCAACTAGCCAGGCAATACTATCAAGTACCACATAAATGTTTTTAAACTTCTGACTAGTACCTGTAAAATACAAACGTGGAGATTATTCACCACTTTTGTCTAGAAGACTAATATTGAATCTTTGAAATTATTCTAATTTCATTTATTTTATGTTTAACTTTATAATATATGGGTATTTGATGAATAGATACGCTTAGTATTATCCAAGTAAGCAGATGCGTTGCTTTCCATCACCCCGTAATCTCCCGTGGGTCACAGTCTACTCGAAGACTTTTAGGGCGGTGTTGTGCGAGTAAGAGACCTCCAGGACCGTGATGTGGAAGGGTGTGTCGGACTCGGCACGGGGACCCTACCGACTAAAAACCACTGCGAAAGCCCTCGGGCGCTGTGCTGTAGTAGTAGTAGTCCCTCTCTAAGTTAACTAACCTAGAAAAGCGACGAATAATTAATCACGTAAACGTCAACTATAACTACTGGTAAAGAAAAAAAAATACTGAAAAAGTTAGCCTTTGAGGTGAAAACGTTGTTAAAGAACACTCGTGAAAAACGATATTATAAAGAGCGTTACTTCACGGAAGTCTATGACACTTTAAGCGTTAACAACTCCACTAGCGAACATTTTTTGCATCGCTTTATATAACTAGCTTCTTTAAATACATTATCATCATCAATAATATATAAATATTCATTTACAACTACAATATTATATTGATAAATTAAAGTTTGAGAGGAGGGGTCTTTTTTTAGAAGTAATTATTGAAGAATAGAAGAAGCGAGAAGGGAGAAGAGAGAGAAAATAGTGATTAACGTCACCTGTCAACTCAACTAGAGTTGACAGGTGACGTTAATCACTATTTTATTTTTTTTTGCAGGGAAAATGCTTTTAGGCACCGTCCAACAGGCTCTGGGTGAGCCGGAAGGTTGTGTCGGACTCTGCTCGGGGCCCCTACCCACTAAAAACCACTGCGAGAGCCTTCGGCCGCTAAGCCGGAGTGCCCCGGATCTATCACCAACAGGGACACGTTAATTACTGTAACTTAACCTCTGCTTTTTTATGTAAATGGGGGTTAACTATCTGTCTTTAGACCCTTTTGGTAAATACTGACCCTCATAGACATTCACATAATTGTCAGCAGATGTTAGCTTTCACTTAAGGATGTGAAAGAAAGATACCTACCGTCGCGTCATGCTGGCCCAATTTAACTGATATGCCACATAATTCTACATCTTAATCGACTTATTATTTAATTTTCTAAGAAAATCTGCTGGTGATAGTAATAGATACCTACTGAAATGTAGTATAGAAATTGCTAAGAATAAAAAGTGATAAATTTAATTAATATAAATATTTATTTATTTTTTATTTATTTATTTATTTATTAAAATAAAAGGGTGTATCCCGTTAATAATAAATAAATAAATAAATAAATAAATATAAATATTAATTAATTAGTAGAAATATTAAATGTTTCATAACAAAATAACCATGGCACCCAAAATTATGTGGATTGCGTTGCGGTTAGTAAACGATACACAGACATAACGGAGATGGATGTTGCGGCACCACATCTGCGTCGGACTTTATTGTGGGTAGAACATTATTTTATTTAATGTGAATTTTACAATAAAAAAATGTGTTTGCTTTAGACCACACGACTGAAGTAAAACTTCTTACACGAAACATCTGGCTATAAGAGGGAAAGAAAATGTGCGTGGGCACTGATTTTTCTTTCTTCTACAGTAATATATGAAACCTAACTCTCTCTCTCTCTCTTTCCATTTTCGCTAACTATCTCACTCTCAAGTTCTGTTCGTATCGCCTGATCACACTGTTCGTGACGCTGTCGTCACCATCAGCTTACTCCTCAAGTTAATAAATTTAACTTGATTGTGAGATTTCAATTAACAATATTGCAATATTTTTATCAATTTCCTATTTAAAATATCAATGTTGATTTTAAGTTGTTGTTGTTTTAAAATTAACATCAACATGAAAGGCTGAATTTTCAATAGACAATTATGTAATAAATGATATTGTAGTAAAAGGGCTTTTAGTTTTTTATTTATTTTTAAATTCATATTTTTTATGTTGTTAGAATTATATTAGATACATTTTGAATTTAAAAACAACTTTAAACAAAATAAAACTAATATTTACATTTTTTTTTATCGCATAAGGGGGCAAACGAGCAATTAGAGCCATTTTCATGACTACCAACGCCCATAGACGACCATATAGAGGTTATAAAGATGCGTTGCCCCCCTTCCTCTTCCTCACTCTATAGACCACGAGCTACTTACACACCGCACGAAACGCGACAGCACAGCTGTCACTTTACGCCGGTCTCCCGAGAGGTACCTCCCTGGTCGTGCCCGCCCAATTCGGCTACATGCATGCATGCGGTGACTAAACTAACTTTTTACTAACAGTAACCTTAACAGTTATTTTAGTGATAATATATAATTCCATTAGAAACTTTAGACAGTAATTGAGAATTATGAGGGAAAATTAAGTGCAGTTTAAGAGCAATTTTAAATACGACATCGTATGACAAAAACTGAAATAAAGGTCTTGTAATAATTAAACCAGTGGAAGTATTCATAAAACTCTACATTTCTGGTCGGGCAAAAAATTATGAGCCGAATCCGGGCGAACAAAAGATTTACACAAAGAAGTGGTAGAAAGTTATTAAGTATAACTAAAACCTTGAATTTTACGATGCAATAAGCGTACAGATATTTTATATTATTTATATAAAAATAGCCTTGTTCCTTTCCGCCGTAGAAATATTAATAAAAATAATTAAAGATAATTTACTTATTATCTCTATACTACCAAGTGAGTTACCAATAAAGATGTTACAATTTAATAAAATTGCTATTTTGTGTTGAATTGTGAGCTATCCAACTAAGAATTCGAATTTTTCGATGTATGCTTGTAAAGCAAAAACTACTGAACGGTTTAGTTTTAAATTTTGCACACATATAGATTTCAACCTGAAATAATATTATAATATATTGTATCCCGAGAAAAATGGAATGTTTCCTTGAGATAGATTGTTGATGGGTAAATCCGCGAATCACTGTTAGTATCGTAGTAGTAGGTACGTAGAGTAATCAGCATTATACATAAAAACAAAAAATCCTGTATGAATTTTCACAATTAAAGTTATTTGCACACAATTAAAACGCGTACCTAAAACAGTAAAATTATTTAAGGCGTGTGAAGTTTTCCATCTCGAAGTGGGTCAGCGCAAAAATAGGCTTACAATGACTTAAAAGCTTCAAATTCCGTTACGTGGTTCCTGTGGGTATACGAGCAGTGGAAACATTTTAGTTCCTATATAATTATTATGAAGATGAGTGGCCTTCCTTTTCTCCTCCGCAATGGACCATCGGAAACTCAGAAATCGTGTATCATGTGAGCGAAACATTACTTTCCCAGTTTCTACGAAACAGAGATAGGATAAAAATCTACCGTGCTTTGTATTTGCGTAGTATCTGCAATTAAGTGAAAAGCATCAAGCTTTGCGTATATCAGTAAATTGGCACACTCATTAGTAATATTAAACAGAATTAATTAATTTATGTAGATTGCACCGCGCGGTGTATTCCGCGAGAAACGTAGCAGAATATTTTTCGTGGGTTGGAAACAAATATTTATTTTCCATGTTCAATTGACACAACTCTCGTATACAAAGGGAGAGAATGTGGATAAATGCTAATAAGCCATTGCATTTAGTAAGAGGTAGTCATGTCTACATTGTGTCATCTGGTAAGACCGGCTAAGTACCTCTTAGCCATCAATAGGTACCTCAGCAAAGTGGTAGAGCCACTATGACTTGTTGATCGAAATTTCGACTTAATCGAAAAAGTAATATAAGGTTTTACTACGTTCGAAGAGACTTAATATTTCTAAAACACGTAATTACACCTTTACATCGGAGTAATTAAGTACAAACTTTTTATATCTACTACCACGACATACGTACGTAGATAAACAACTAAGTGTGTTACAAGAGATTCGCCGCGCGACTGGAGTTTACAACTTAAGAACGAAAATGATTATTTTCATATTACAAATGCAAATGAGTAATCGGAACCATTTTCATGACTACCGACGCCCATAGACATCAATCAGCATGGAGGTCGTACAAATGCGTTGCCCTCCTTCCTCCTCCTCCCTCCTTGGGACCGGCTACTTACACCGCACGGCTGTCACTACGCCGGTTTCTTGTAAGCAAGAAGTACCTACCCGGTCGTGTTGGCAGAATTCGGCTACATTACTAACTTTAAAGCGCAAAAGAGAAATAAGCGTTTTTTCTAATTTGTTGTTTCACTCATCTTATTCTTACCGTAGTGCCTATGGTAGTGCTTCATATAAGTTTTCTCAACATGTTTTTCGCTGCTGCGCTTTGTAAAATGTTTCTTACGAAGTAAATTCAAAAACTCAAAAAAAAAGAACATCACACCTTAGCATCATCGGCTGATTTCTTATCTGTGTACTGAGTTGCTGAATTATTTGAAAGTTGAACACTAATGTAATCTGTAATGATGAATTAAATATATTAACTTAATCGTTTGTTTAGGAACGTGGTAAATTTTAAGTTTGATTTTTTTCTTGTTTCTGGTGTTATAAATCAATTTTTGGGGCCATAATTCCATTCCATCTTATTTAATTATTAAATGCAACCTAAAACAACAATTACCCAAATTACTGTTACGCTGATAAATGGTACGTTACCCGAACAGAATTGTAGTCTTAAGCCATAATAACACAAAGGCTTCCAATCTATTGTTGTGTGCTTTAGATCAGGAGCCGTATACAGAATCTGACCAATTGGCAATTGCTTACATCAAATTCAGGCCGTACGCATATCTACGTATACCTGTATACTAAAGATGACTTTATGTGCTGGTAAAATGGAATTGTGTTCTAGTTATAAAATTCAATTTTAGTAAATAGAAATATTATTGTAAATACTCTTTTTCTAATAGAATACAAAAATATTTATTTATTCAACTATTTTATACTAACAATTATGCATGGTGATCTTTAATATCAAAACTTAGTTACGACTAAACTAATATAGTTTAGGAGGAATCTGTATCATGTTTTAAATAATTCTTTACTTTATGTTTTATGCTGTAAACTCTCTAGATATAGCATTATTATACAGGTATAATTTAAATCTCGAAATTTCCACGAGATCGAAATTATGCGAGTCAATCTGCCGAACAATGTAATAAATATTATGAAAATCAATAGGAATCAAATTTAATGGCATCAAACAATGCAACGCTGAATTATGTGCATTATTAAATATTACATAAAATAGTAAATGTAAAAACGCTGTTTGTGCTAGGCCAAATGCAAAGCTGGTGAAAGTAGTGTTTAAAAAAACCTGTAAGTATAATTATATTATATTCTGTACCAACAAGACATGGAAAAAGACATTTATCTAGCTACAAAAACGACAAACTCACAAAACTCTGACACATAATTATCATAAAAACAAGAACCAACTCCGTATTATTTTATCCTTGGTAGAAAAATAAAGTCGAATCTGAATGCCAATTGAAGAAAAATAAGTTGAATTACATTTGAGAAATTCCATAAAATGTTACCTTCAAACACACTTCTTCAATCTCATTACAGTATTCAAATCAAGTAAAATCTGCTCCTTCATGTAACAAATAAGACACGGCGTACACAATAACCGTTTTCGCTTTTAGACGAAAAGTAAAAGATATTCTTATAAAAACTCCAATCTAATTCGATTAGGCCCCGCACTCGCCATCGCAATATGATATACAGGAATGACAACGTTTTAAAATTAACAAAATTATGTTTAAATTTTGAGGGCTTCATATATTATGATTAATCGAAGTTATCAGCTTGACACTTCCACGGGATCCTGAAAAAAGTTCATAACAGACAAATGGACAAAAATATATACCCTTATATTGTTTTCTTTTAAGGTACCAGGATTCCTAATAAATTATCAATAATATTTAGGGATGTCTTAAGTTATTCAGTAGAAATTAAACTAAAACTTAGTAAAGCGCTTTAGGAAATTAGACAAATTAATTGATTACTAACAAAATTTATCACTAGTATACACACGTAAATAATTCGAATAATATTTCGAATCATGATGGCACGGGCAGAATGACCGTCGACGCATATAATACTAGCCTGAAGTAACAGCAGTGATGTAGCGATTCGTTCGTTAGATTATGTTCGTATGGATAATTGGGAATGGAGTGGTGAGGAAGGCAACGCATCTACATAGCCTATGGTTGTACAGATGCTTATGGGCATTAGTCAGCAAAGGTCTCTGACAGATTTTTTTGATGGTATTATAGAATAAGAATATCTGAGCTTTATTCGTTTACAACGAATTTAAATAAGTGCTGTGCGCATAAATAGCCATATGCGACTAAAACGTGATTGCGAAATAAGTACAGTGCACGATATACAGACAGTACTTTCGCTGTCATCTAGGGGGCCCATTTTAAGACATTAAATGGGTAAAATAATAAAATAGAATGAACGAGAATTGTGTGCTGATTTATTGTAATATTGTTCAATACTACATTCAATATTATAACTATACAAAATCAATAATATTTCCCGGAAAGTGCACGCTTTGGCTACGAGATTTTATGAACTAGAGGTTAAAACGTACAATTGAATTCTAAGGCTCCCTAGATAATAACTCTAAGGCTTGCGTTATAGTTAGAGCCTTTATATTTCGTAGACATTCTTGTATCTTTCACGAAGTAAATGAATGTCTAATATATTAGGGTGTTTATCCGTTTATGCCGGATATCGTTATTAGCTAGATACTTTATGCAGAAATGTAATTTCAATAATATTACATTATAAATGTTTTAGTGTACGTCAGCTTTAAGCTTACTCTTATGAAGCTACCCCTCCATCCACGCTTCGTATAGAAATATGATTATATCTAATCCTCGAAATCTACACAAAAGTATCAAACCAATTACGAAAACATATGAAACACAATATTAGAAAAATATATGTGTGTCATTTTAATTCTTAATTTATTTTGTGAATAAAAATTAAAGGAATGAAGTGATCTTTTTTATTTCAGTGAAATATGAACTAAACAAAACATTTTCTTTTAAAAATTTGATTATACTTAACAATATTTTCCCAAAAAACTATTTTTTATAATATAGATAATTGTAACATATTACTCTCAGACTACGTCAAAAGTTTCTAATTTCTATTCAATTCAAAAATACAGTATTTAAAATTGTAACAAAACTCACTTTTACAGATTTAACACTCTTCACTTATGTGTTTTTACAATCACGCACATTTTTACATACAGGCACGGGTAAATATGCTTGACGTAAAGGTTATGTATAAAATAAATAATAAGATAAACTAAAAAAATATTACTGATTTAACATTTCTACATCGCTTGGCGATAAAATACCGCGAGCGATATGTCACCCCCAGCTACTCAAAATACAACGAGAATATAACACAAAAAAATATACCGAGCTTTACAGTAATATTAAATAAAATTATATGATCATAAAGCTTGTTGAACTCCACGCATTTTTCAAAGCTTTGGCAAGGGCTTGACTCTCCAACTTTCATTTACGTTCGTGAAGTGCCGAGTTAAATTGCGAGAGGAAGCCTCGCGGCGAGGCGCAGCTCTGTACTTTTTATGGTACCTACCTATACCAAGATTCCGAAGTGCACACCCTTTTTTTCGGACCTAAACTTACGTTGACGAAGAGAAGATTCACCGGATAACTGTAAGTGCTTGTTAGATCGACGAGACTAAGTTTGAGGCCATAAAAGGGACCAACTTCCCATGTCGGTGGGAGAGATATATCTCATTAAGAAGTATACAACTATACCTATAATAGCTAATTATTCACGATCTGAGAGACATTACACTAGTAAACCTGCAATATGTATAGACAACATCTCAAGTAAGTACTACACCAAGTAGCCCTTATTCATCGAACCAGAATTGCACGAACCGCATTAAATGTGATATCAAATTACTTCATGGTAAATGAAAGACCTTTTAAGTAAATATAAATATCAATTTGTACCCATGGAAGTTATAATATAACAAAATATTTTATTCCAATTCGTAAAGTCGGTTGAAATTTGCCTGACTTATTCAAGGACAAGGATGAGTGTTCATGGTTAAAGAATAGCTCTGAAAGTTATTAATGTGACTTGTTAAAGCAATTTCCGCTGTAAAGTGTTAATTATATGTCGTCACGTGGGGAACATTATTACGAATTAGGGATCGTAAAGGCTTTTTGAATATACGATACGACATGTTGAAGACGTGACATTTTTATTTACTCGATACCTTGGCTCCAACATGTGACAAACCAGCAGATGTAGGCCGTTGACTTTTTTTAATATTATTTATTTAAGGTCGCACTTAATAACTAAGGTCATTTGCGACCACTAATGACTAACAATCTTGTACAATGTATTATTAACTACTGAAGCTTAAATATATCTGTATTACCAATGGATATGCCAATGCTTTCGTCTTCCTTTACCGTTTATGACAGTGACGTATGACTCATTATACGCCAGTCACTTCTTATCCCTGTATTTGAAAGCCAATTTTGAATCTATGGAAGTACAAGCATCAAAAAAATTAAATAAATAATTTTCCCGTATTACCTTACAATATAAGCACTTTACCAATAAATCAAATGTCTTTTCGGCTTTCGATAAATAATTAATTAATTAATAATAATATGTATATTGTCGGATATTGTAAATTTAGAATAAGTGTTTTAGTAATTATGGCGACGCATTCTTTGGGAGACTATTATTTTACTAAAGTAAACACATGTGTCAGCAGGTATATAATAAAATAACTTGCTGTCACTTGCTCATCTGATATAACATAAAAATGTGGCATATAATATTGTGTATAAATGCATAGTGCCAAGTGAGATCACCAGGTACCTACCATGGTCAGGTATCTATCGAAAATATTTTTGGGTTTTCGAAAAGCCTAGACGTCTAAATTTATTATCTTAAATCTAATATATCTGTTTTATTTTGACAGATTGTTTTAATATGTTCCATCCAGAGTGACAGCATTTGACCAAAATGAGAAATGTCGACAATTGTATCTTTTTCAAAGGGTATTTGAGGGCCAATTGAATACCATTGTAATTATTTAATGAAATGACGTTAGCCTTATAGTTTATATTATCTTATAGTTTATATTCCCATAGCTTTTTCGCCAAAAATATTTTATAATTAATACTGTAGTACTAAAAATCTAAAATTTTATCAAATCATAAGATATTTATCATAAGAATAAGTCTACCCAAACCATATAAGATAAGTTCGCCAGCCATATAGCGCCTTTAGCCCAGCGTTCGTGGGGGGCGGGCACGAAGATGTTCTATTAAACAAAAAGGTCATTTCCCCATTTGCTTTTAAAGATATCAATACCACGCTAAAGAAGAAGACATTACATGTGTTCTCGCTGTAGAACATCGCCTGAACAATGGCCTCAAGCGACATACCATACAAATGCCAAAAGCTTCAAAAATATATCACTTTTAAAGTTCAAGATTTAGATTTATATATCTATCCCTTTTTAATCCGATTTGTTTAAAATATTTGTATTCATAATACACCCTTTGCAGATTTCAGAGTTTCATTATAATTCATTCGTTATTTGATCTAATGAATAGATGATGTTCCCTTTTTTTTGTTTCTTTTTTTATAAACCATTTCTTATTAATTTATTCACACTTCTGCCAATATTTTTTTATTTCTACAAACGATAACTGCATTGAGATCGACAGCAGTTCTAGTCCAATAGTAGTAAAGTGTTAATAAATAATTAAAATTATAAAGACTAATTTTTTAATACTATCGGTGCCTTTAGATATTTTTCTAATAGTATTGAAAATAATTTGTACTTATATAATTTAATTGGCTTTTAACATCAAAAATTCATTAAAATCATTTCAAACCACATAATAATCATCATCATAAATAGAATCAAGCTTGTTCTACATTACCACTACACATCAACAGCAAAAAAAGTAAAAATTTTAATACAAAAGTTTGGTCAGAACAAATCAATATACTTTAACACAAATCTCGGTGCCGACTTCATTTCGGCTGTCGATTTTTTATTATTGCTGGGACGAATTTAGTGTCTGGGGAGATATAAAAGGAAATGAAGCTAAGCCCTTCGGAAATCTTAGAAATTGTCCTTTATCCCGGAGTGCGTATGAGGACAATAGTCAGACAGAAACCAATGAAACAGAGTTATTCTCTGCCCCCACGGGAACAGCTTTACGATTGACACTGAGATTTATACTCTAATAATTCGTAGGATTCTTAGAATGTTTTATTAGATTAATTAAACTGCCGCTTGAGTACGATACTCGTGACCTTTATTACATTGGTGTAGCGATTCTTGGAATAAATAATAGACTGCTGTTTAATAAAAGATTCTTATTGTTTTGTAGAAACGAAAATAGAAATTTGATAGAAGACAAACAATTTAAAAAAATAATTAAATCGACTTCGAGACTACCGCGTCACAATAAGTTTGAAATAATCGGATTTACATATTTAACTTATAGATATATATATATATTAAAGATATTCCGAAATTCCATCGCCAGATAACTGGACTGGATGACTTGGCGATAAAGGGTCAAATTTCAAAGTATTTGAAATTGGACACATTTTCGCCAAGTTCAGAATTAGTTAAGAGTTCTGAGAAGTCTCAGAAGAGATATAAAAATACAGAAAAATGGATAACTTTCTTTTTTTTGAGGTGATTACAAACTATGTACCTATCCAGTAATAACTATTATTCTAAAATACTGTCCCGAAACATTCTTAGTATGAATGAAGATCTCCTTTGACAAAAATACTAGAACTACACAAGCTTTACTAAAATAAGAGAATATCTCATAGAATTTACATAGGCCGTATATAATCTTTTTATATGCTATTATGCAATCAAAGTAGGGACGATCTAATTTGGTTTAAAGTTATCTCTCTTAAAATGCTTATAGCCTACGAAAAAAGTACTTTCGTTTTCGAGTAATCCACCAAAATATAACACGTATAACATATTATCCAAGTCTTGCCAAAGTCATCTCATACGATTTCCCCAGGGCTACTAGTATCTGAATATAAAAAGTTTAGTCGAACATTTCATAGTGCAGTAAATGTTTCTTAGTATATAGATATAGGTATATAAAATGTATTACCTACTTCTTATTTTAATATGCTGGTAAGACAAAATAATAATTAATGAAATTTTATTATTAATTTCTTAGATAAATTATTAATTAATTATGGCGAGACGAGGTAGTTTTAAATAGATTAAGAATAGGACAAACCAATTTAACCCATATCCATCTTATCACTAAGGAACCTAAAAAGAAATGCGTTTCATGTCATTGTGATTTATCTGTTAAACATTTATTGATTGAATGTCCAATTTACAATAGCGAAAGATTGAAATTAGATTTACCTAAATGTTTAATAGACTATTTAAATAATACCAAAACAACTGTAAAATTCTTAAAACGAATTAATTATTATAATGTTATATAGAATTAATGTTAAATCACTAATGACCTTAGATGTATAAGCAACTTTAAATAAATAGACAAAAAAAAACTACATAATATCCTCATTCCAAATTCCTTACGAAGTAGACTGAGAGAAACGAGCACTATAATTCAAGTTCGAATTTTCAACATAGGTATAAATTAATGTTTTAAATCTAAAAATAAGTAAGTAAAAGTAATAAGTAATAATCGTTTTATTTAAGATTACTTAAACCCTTTTTAAAGCTATCTTTCAGAATCTCATACTCACACAGAGGATATAAATTATTTTTTTCACTGCGACATAAAATATTTTCAATTACTTTGAAATCAATTTTGTACTTTCTTACCAAATTAATTGGGTCTCACTATTGATACAGAACTGATATAGGCGTATGAATACAATTTTATTTATATTTTCTTATTAATACTACTAAAACTCAGGCAAAAGAATTCGACATTTCAGTTTTCTTGTCATTCCTCCTGATATGAAGTGATTCTTCAACAAAGACAATTTAATGTGCAATTCTCCCATTCTTTTCTACTGAAATAAATACAATTGATTCATAATATCAATGTAATCGAGGCTAAAAGTAAATGAATTGTAAAAAGAAGCAAACCCATTACATTTAAAATAGTATTTATGAACTAATCTATTACACTTAAAAACCTGTATCTACATTTAGTGACTTTAAAGTTCTATTAAAAGACGGATAAAATAAAAGTAACATATAATAAATAGTCGTCGTAATAGTCTCTTAATCACAACGTTACGTACGCGGTCGGATGCTGCCAAAACTTTGCACACACCACTAAATTTAGGAGCGCGGAGTAAGTTTAGGGTAAAGTTATTGGTATCCCGAATTTGCCAATAATGGGTCTCAGGTAAGCTGAAATTTCTCATGTATTGATTCTCTCTATGGATTTGTAATTAACTAGTTATGAACGGAAGTTATATATTCTATGATATCAATTTAAATTAGGAAGCTAGTGTTGGGATTTTGTTCGTGATATTCACTATAAAGTTTTATTATAGTAGATAATTTTAGAGTATGTGATAGATGCGTCTTTTTCTTAATTATGCGTATACTCTGAATGACTATTTTACTAGCAGCGTCACGTGGCTTCACCCGCTTAACCCGCGGACTCGACTCATACAATGAAATTTTTTTTTTCTATTTGGACCAGTAAGACAAACAAACCCTTCTTATGTAATATTTATAAAAATTAATTCTACTAATATGGAAGTAGGACTGTAGCTTTATCATATCGTTTGATTCTCGTCGTCTAATGCTGAAAATATACATTAAGTTATGGATAAATACTTTTTAATGTATAGATTATGTTAGTAATAGGTACATAAATACTTTTTAATGTCAAATATTTTACTAACTCACTCCATAAGAAGTATTTTAGGCTCGACCCGAAAATGGAACCAACCAAGACATTTTTTTTTTCGTATTGAGGGGCAAACGAGCAGTCGAAACCATTTTCACTACTACCGACGCCCGTAGACATCCACATATAGGCTATACAGGTGCGCTACCCTCCTTTCTGCTCCCATCTCCATGGGCCACCGGCTACTTATACACTGCACAAAACGCGACAGCACACCTGTCACTTTACACCGGTCTCGTGTGTATTTATTAATATATCTATTTGTTGCCGTGTTCGGTTATACGTAGTCACAAGGTAATATGGGAGCATTTAATATAGTAGCGACAAGGATGTTATTAGTATGATGTTATTGGCGTACTAATGAAATGCTGGACATGTTCAACACATGTAGGCAATTCAGGACAAGTCAATATGGCGCCTGTATCGATACGAAGAAAATATTTAATAAAGATACGTTAGTACGTTTTCCTGATTAGCCAAGCATATTGCTTGTACGAGCGACAACTCTTATACAGTTATTATTGATATTATTAAGGGGCAACGCCTTTTGGTGACAACCGATACCCATAAACATCCTTATAATTGTGCAACCGAGGCAAATTCATAAACCACATAAAACGTGACAGAAAAAAATTAATTTATTTTTTTGGTACAGGGCGGCAAACGAGGAATCGGAGCCATTTTCATGACTATCGACGCCCATAGACATCCGCATCGAGGCTATACACATTACATATGCGCTGCCCTCGTTTTTCCTGCCACCTCCATAGGCTATCGGCTACTTAGACACGGCACGAAACGCGACAGCAAAGCTGTCACTTTACGCCGGTCTCGTGTAAGTGAGAGGTACCTCCCCGGTCGTGCCAGCTCAATCCGGCTACTTGCAAGCATGCAGTGTGGCACTACCTCTTCCTTTGCGACGGTATCATTCGAGCAAGTGGCACTTCTTCGAACACGCTCGCCTAATGTACAGCACTACTTACAAAGTATGGCTGCGTCTTAGAAACACGGTCTCCATTAGTTATGTTAGAAATTTGTCCACAAAAGTATTTATAAATAAATCAATTGCTCGTACATCACGCTGGCAGTTTGTGGCAACATCTATCACTACAGTTTGCCTGCAAATTTGGCAGCTGCTATCCAAACGGGATTATACAGAACCAGTATGTACGACCAGAATACGACTACACGGGGCCGGCATTTAACTGATTTATAGTCAGCTATGTATTGACGCATGTAATTGCTGTTATTGCGCTTTTGTATTAATGTAAGTTGATTGCTATCGGATATTGGCAATCCCGTTCGAAATCAGCTTAGTTGAGGATGTGTGCGTATAGATAAACATCGTCGTTATGATAAGCCACTGTAATCCTTGGGTTATGAATGGCAGGTATTTTTGAAGTGAAACTTTATTTAGCAGTGTATGGACAGGGTAACATATTATGAATTCTCATCATCATGTTAGGCAAGTGGATCTGCACTTACTTGTGCAAGAATGTGCTACTAAATAACGCTCATTATTACCTGTTACTCTTAGTGTTCTCTTCTATCGCTAGTCCTGCCTGTTTTCTTTTTAAAAGGAATGCTAATGGTTTGTCACGAGAAGAAGCGCTTTCGTAAAAAAATTATTGCTTTGCAGTGTTTTAGGTTGACAGGCTTATTATACAGGCTTATTCGTAATAGTTCAGTCAGAAAGTTAGTTTTAATAGATGTTATTTGTGAAGATCAAGTTGTGATAAAAATATATACCTACTAAAAAATGAAGCAACTATGAGGTAAAAGAATGTCGAATTCACTGTGAATGGCGTCTCTCAATATTTATGAAAAATAATATCATTGTGTTTGTCATTTATAGATTCTGAAGTACTACAAGTGGAGCATTAGTGACTGCCGTTACTTTGTTAAAAAAAATTAAAAAACTTGAAATCAATACAAGCGTAGTAGTAAGTAATAGACGCGAAGATGCAGCCAGTAAAAATATATCCCTATAATCATTTAGAATGCTGAGCGCGAATATAATTTTACCACCTGGAATTCTTAAAAATAAAACATAAATCAAAACTATATTCAATTTTGGGGCTTTTATGTAAAAAATCAGGATTTCATAGTAATTGCTGATAGAAGTGAAAAAAAAAATTAAAGATAACCTTAAAATATTGGCACATGAAAATAGAGATGAGTTAGTTATAGATCTATTATATTCTACTATGTATACATATACTATGTATACATATGAAAGCATGTTTGCTAACGCGAGCTCATAAGAAGTTTTCACTTAAAATAATGCAAATGAACTCTGTTAGCGCTCTTTGTGTCTATGTACCTATGGATGGAGCCAAATTAGATTATTTTCGTCTCCACCGAAATAGTTCGCGAACTCTGTCGATCCCGGTCCTCATTATATCAATATAATTTTATATAGAATCCTCTCAGGCAGTGCTAAAATGCATACGCTATTTAAAAATATTGTCCTCCTTTTGGCGCTGTCCAACAAAACACGCCCGTATCTCTGACACATTCAATTAAAAATTATATAACCTTACATTGTTCTAGAAAATTCATAAACCGAATTTCATTCGACAATTATGGCGCTGCTGTTATGAAAAAAAAGCAAGCGAACTCTGTTAGCGCTCAGTGTAACTGGGTGGCGACTAATTAGGTTATCTGCGTCACCATCGAAAAAGTTCGCGAGCTCTGTCAATGCCGGCCCTCATTATGAGCCGCCTAATGACGTGCCCGCTTGTTAGCAGCCACAACGGCACCTCTCGCTTTGTTTACCAGAGCTACTTTCAATATCGAATACGTTTCTTTTTTCGGTTTTTATTCGGTTTCTTTTTTGTTATGTTTATTTCGAAACGCTCGCGACGTCGGTTTTAATCCCAATTATTGCTTATAAAGTTGTAGTATAAATTTTGGAGTGTTTGAGAAAAACACGCGCACTCACCGAAACACCAAGTAGTAAGAAAAAAGACAACAAAATGTAATAAAGTAGTTAAAAAAAAATACGCTCACATAGGAACATCATATAAAAAAGTCCATAATATTTTATCTGAAATCGTCGTACTCAAATTAGGATTAAAGATAGCTTTATTTTTTATTTAGTGTCCCCGTTATCAAAGATGACAATGACAGTACTAAGTACTTCTTACTTACTTAGGTATAAATAAAATTCTCGTGTCACAATGTTAGTTAGGTACCATACTCATACGAAAAGGCTGGAACCATTCTCATCACTTAGTGTTCCTATTGAGTAGGTATAATATCTGTTACATCCTATGCTGCTATCGCGTTACTTAAGGGATTTAGAGAATTCGAGATCGCTTGAACAAAGTAAAATAACGTATTTGCACAGCCTGTGTGAATGTTTATGTATAAGAACTTTTTTTCTAGCATAAGCAAGCAAACAGCTGTCGGAGTCTTTTCGGACGCACACTTATGGACTTGGAAAGGGATCGTATCCGTGTCACCTCGAGCCGGTCAGTATTCTTTCTATGAAACTTCATAATGCAACGCACACTAATGGGAAACATAACGTAATCGTCTTCGCTTTCCTAGGCGAGGCTTTTACGATCCCTTTCCGAGTTGATAAGTGTGTGGCGACCATAATTGTTATGCAGACATGTTGCCGTCCTCTCTAATGGGACAAAGGAAACACACAAACCGCATTTAAAGTGATATTATGTGCTGTCAATGTGCAATATCTCGTGGCCCTCACTCAATAATGCAAGCGAATTTCGGCTGCACCGTACAAAATTCTTGATTAATGATGAATAATTGCCTCATACAGAGATAACATCTGTTAAAAATGACTGGTAAAAATGAAGCGTTGCTTAAACAAGTCAGAAATGTTACGTGACTTATATTAGCTTAGCCATTGATAAATGTTTGTGCTTTATTGGTTTAGATACACGGCGGCTAGTAGAAATTGATGAGATCGTTAATACGTGCTATTATCGACTAAAGCGTGAAGGTAATTAACTATAATTCTCTAGCAAAGTATGTTTTGTGGGCAATTAAACGGGCATCAGAATATTTGATGATCAGTGAGTGACGGCTCTGATAAACATCAAACCTATTTTTGGTGCGTGTTTTTTACAGTGTCTGATGACAATCGACGACTATAATCTTCCGCATAGAGGTTGTTCATACGTGTTGCCCACTTTTCTGTGTTATTTGGCGAGCAAGATATACCTCCTAAATCGTGCCAGTGTAATTAGGCTACAATGAAGTAATGGCTCTCCTCCTTAATAAAAAAAATCTTTATTTTGTAACAATAACAACAATAAGAAACACAACTTAATGCTAGTGACTCATGTCATACCGCTGGTAGCGGTCTGTTCTAGAGAACCAGGTAGATAGAGAAAGATAATACAGCGAATATCCTGTACTTTCCGCGACATCTGCCATCATAGTTGAACTGCCGTAATATTTCCTACTTCAAATATCCTTGGAGGATACAGCATTATTTTACGTTTTTGGTCTGAAATCATTTTGATCTGGCATGATTTTTTTAAGTTCAGAGAGAAATCTACATCTCTGCCAATTGTCGCATTGTCAGTCCAGATGCATTAACCGACAGGACCATACTCAGAAGAATGTGTGGATGTCTATTGGTCCTTGGTTTGCCCTCATCACTAAAATCTTGGCGCTTATTAACGACTTTGTTTGTCTTGTATTATTTGTTCACCTAATTTAATAATTTTCTCTCTAGTCTAAATCAATTAGTTATCTTTCTTAATCCTTAGACAATTTCGCCTAAACTCTGCCTGGGCAACAAGATCAGATGGTGTAACTTTATAAACAGTCTGATCTTAATCTAATTTGGATCTATCTCAATTACTTATAACTAATCTTATAAACCTTGTTACAATCTTATATAGACATCCACATAGAGGCTATACAGATGCACTGCCCTCTTTTCTCCTCCCACTTACATAGCCCTAAGCCTCTTATAAAGTAATAATTATAATCATAAATGTATGTCAGGATTTTTTCAACCTCAATGTATTACTGGCATGTAAAACACACAGAAGTTGATTTATAAAGTTCGAGGTGAAAAGTGTGGACATTTGTGTCGTGGTTAATATCACTGAACTCCTATAAGACTGGACAGATTTTGACTAAATTTATTGTGTGTGTTGAAGGGGATTCGCGAATGGTTTAGATTCATAAATCTGCCCGACAGGTGGCGCTGCAGTGACGCGAGTGAAACCGCGGGGCACAGTTAGTACTGCTAGTACTGTAAGTTAATATTTACTAAATAACTAGTAATATCAATACATGAGCATTTCAACGCAATGTTTCAGCTTGATCCGTAGTTTATGGCAGAGCATAATATAAAATATAGCTACCGCAGTACATTAAGCGAGTACAATAATTTTGAACGTAGAAATATATTTGAACAAAGTTTATTGTGACAGTAAAAAACGGACCAAATATGAGTCGGGCTCGGACATCGAGGGTTCCCCACTAACGAAAGGCATTACAAGAAAATATATAACTTGACTAATTCATATTAGTGGGAGTCATACATACGAATATAAACTATAAGAAACGATCCACACGACAAGTTTTTATATTTTTTTTATGATATAATTATACTCGTTTGAGACTTTCACGTTTGTTACTTTACGGGTTTTAACACGTTAAAATATTTATAAAAGGTGGTCGGCTGGTGTAACCCACCCGAAACGTCAAGCAAAAGTTTATTAGGTTTCGGGCGCGAGTACCTTACCTTTAGTGTTAAAACTCGTAAAGTAACTCCCAAGATTTAGTTTGGTAATTAGCAATTTTTATTATTTTTGTTATAGCAGCATGAGTAATACGTATAATAGTCATCTGTGAAAACTTCAACTGTCTACAGACAGACTCACAGACAGATGAAAACATTGATAATACTTTAAACACGGAACCCTAAAATCTCCAATAAAGTTTTATGACGATATAAAAAACTGAAACAAATTAAATAAAACCCCTTTTAAAATTCACAATAAATGTAAATTAAAGAAGCCGGTCGCCGTTAGTCTAATTCAGCAGAAATCCGCATTTGTTCCACAATGGCCCATTAGCCGAGGCTGGATTTGCAAAACATTGCCCGTAAACTCGCTGGGATGAAGTTTATTAAGAAAAACGCGTGTGTATTATTTGTGTATTATGACGTAACGTATATGTGTATAATGTTTTCTGGTGTATTGCCATCACGATAAGACTTTATGCCACATCTGAATTTTGAGCTGAAACCAATTGTGTACCGTAGCCAATAGACAGTGGCGGGGTCACGAGGTAAGTTAGAGTTTGTAAGCACATGTTTATGTGATAAGAGATACAGACGTGAAGTGACACTGCTGGGAACAAGAGATTGTCATATACACTAAACCCACCCAGGGTTTAGTGTATATGACAATATCTTGTCCCGTGATCAATTTGTAATGTAGATCCGGTGGCCCATGGAGTAAGGAGGATGAGTGAGAATAGCAACGCATCTGTATGTGGATGTCTATAGACGTCGGTAGTCAAATAGAAGAGGCCGTGCAAACCAAGTTGCGAACAATAGCCCTTGATACTTATCGCGACGTTTGAACGTAAACAAACTTCAGCAACGCCATAATTAATAAATAGAAATCAAACGCTTTTAATGAAGTTTGTGATAGAATTTCAAACAATTTATTGAGTCATCCAAACAGTCTGGAAATGCTAAACTTTCTGATAAATACTCACAGAAGAAATCGTTCCAAAATTATATTTAAAGCTGTCCATCATTATTCCAGATAATTACAAAACGCGGAGAAAACAATTTAATATTTAAACTCTTATTATAATGAATTAAGGTCAGTTTAGGTTAATGTTTTTGTTGAAATATTATTATTTGCACTCTAATCAGCATCACAGATTATAATGACTGTTATTTTTTGCTTGTTGACTATCCATTCAAAGTATTATTTAAATAAGCTGTTGAAGAATTATAATAATAATAGAAATAACAAAGACGATGTTTATGATTATTGTAAAAGAGCTAGGTACCTAGCTATTTTACATTTTTTATAGTATATGGGGGGCAAACGAGCAGTCGGAGTCTATTTTCATGACAACCGACGCCCATAGACATATACAGATAAGATGCCCTCCTTTCTCCTTCCACCTCCATGGGCCACCGGCTACTTACACTCCGCACGAAACGCGGCAGCACAGCTGTCACTTTACTACGCCGGTCTCATGTAAGCGAGAGGTACCTCCCCGGTCGTGCCGGCCCAATTCGGCTGCATGAAGTGTGGCACTACCTCTTACCTACTAGATTCAAATAGTTTTGCAATTTAATGATTAGACACTAGACACATTCTTGATATCTTATATCTCACAACTATCCACTCATTTTATTTATTACCTAATATCATAAAATAAAGTCTACTCAACATGTCTGTCCGTCATGGGTGTTCATGCGATTTTAACTTATAAATAAAGCAATTGCCCAGAAAGTTTTTAAAGTCAAAATCTTGATATTTATTATTTAAGATTTGTGGAAATTCTTAGGAATAAATATAATTGGTAGAAATTTGAAAAACCAAACCGTCTGTGAAGTTTCATCTATGTGTTTTATGCGTATAAGGAAATGAGTACTTTTTACAGCTCTTTTAAAATGATCACAAATATATAGCGATTTTAAACTAATTATGTGTCTAAATGTCAAGGGATTCCTGTATGGTTTGAGAAGATAATAAGACATATTAAGGGTGTATATGAGAATGTTTTATGGTTGTCATCGTTACAAACGATAATATGTCTATATTGCCCTAAAAGCTCCCATGGCCAAGTTCCACCCCCATCAGCAGTGCTTGGTTGTCATTTAGGTGTAAAGTACTTGTCAATAAAAACAAAACAAGCGCAATCGCGATGGACTTGACATATTTAATTACAGGCTTCCCATTACTCCCTTCCTGCTCAATATTCAGATTCTAATTTTCTAGGCGTAAAGTCCTTGACCAAAACCATGAAACAAAAAATATATTTTTGTTTTTTGTTATGTCTGAAATACTGATAACTTGGCACTAAATTGAACAAAAACTTTTGGTAGTTTATTAATTGTCATTTAATGTGTCTCGCTTTTTATTTATATCCCAAACAACGAAAATAACTTCTGAAGTATGTTTTATCAAGTCTAGGACAAAAAATCTCCTTAAATTTCAAATATCAATTCCACATAAATTAATAGTTTTTTCTAATGTTAGTCGATTGGTAAAAGTATCTTGAACTACACAATTATGTCATTTGTTAGGATGATAATATATGCAATAATATTTTTAACAGCGCCCAATTAAAATGAAAATTTTCGTTTGTGTTTCGCATAAGGAAACTTTTGATGATAAGGAGCGGAAAAAACTGAAGAACATCGCCAAAGCTCATTAAAGAGTCTTTACAGCTAGCGGAATGGTTCCGGCAGGCACTGCGTTAAAATGTTTAGTACTTTGTATTGTCTTCTTGTCCCAACGAAACAACAACGGTGAATAAATTTATTTTGTAAAGAAATTTGGTTTACGCCTGCTTATTTTTGATAATTTAATTCAACATAACAGACATTTTGAAGTACAAAAAAATAAGATGATATTCTTTAACTTACAATAATATAACTATTAAGTCACAAAGTATAATTTTACTTTAATCTTTTTCATCTTAAACATACCTAATTATTTAAATTTAGTATAAAGAAAAATAAAAAAAAAACACCTACTTAGACATTGTAGTTTATAAATTAGCACTTGATACTTATAAGTGACTAGCTGTGCCCCGCGGTTTCACCTGCGTAAATTACGATCCCGTCAAAAATAGAAAATCATCCCATGGCATCCCACAGAATTCGGGATAAAAATTATCCAATGTGTAAATCCAAGTTACCCTCTATGTGTGTGCCAAATTTCGTGAATATCGTTTCAGCAGTTTTTGCGTGAAGCAGTAACAAACATACAAACTTTCGCAATATTAATAGGATAGAGACCAGATAAGTTTCTTCCTAATTTCATGACCGTGTCTAATGTGTTCTCTTTGCCTATACCATTATGGAACTAGCACGAAGATTTGCTGTTGTCATACTCACAATCAATCGAAATGCAATTACCTGACACACATTAAATCTGGATGTATGAGCTGTATAGCGTACCTACTAAATAGATAGAGTAGATATAGTATTACTTTTTCGTTTTCGTCAGCAGTCCTCAACACTGCTTTTTTTAATTCATTAAATATGTGCGCCTTACGTGTTTTGACTTTAGTCACAAGGTAATGAGATGTGAAGGTGAGATTATATATTAGAACATTATAATTCCACTCACACAAAATTGCTCGCATAACTTAGTAAACGTATAATTTTAATTATAAAAATTGTTGAGACGAGTTCCACAAGGTTTTGTCACGACTCATAACATTAATGTTTCCAACATTACGAATTTCTTTGTTAATTAATATTATACTTATTACTTTGACAACCGTTGTAATTCCATGATGATATTAAACAAGCAATTATGTAACTTTTGCTTTTAATTTTCATTTCAACTGTCGTAACGCAAATGAAGATTATTACTCACTTTTTGTAGCAAAATCTATATTTTTTAATTCAAAGTAAGTTTTTCTAGAAAGTTTGAACTTCCTACTAGTACTCGTGTAGCATTTTTAACGTTTGATTATTCGATAATAATTACACGTGTGTCTTCTTCAAATTATTGCATTAGGGGAAGGTTACTATGATTGGACCACTTAACTTTAGGACATCCTATTTCATGAAATATGACCAACAAATGAAAACCAATTGTTGGAAATTATTGCTATTTGTGTAAATTAATGATATATAAATGATGGGCCATGAAAGTTGAGAGATTTTACTGATATACTAAAATAACTCTTCAATGAGAAGTTGCTTTCTTTGGACCACCGTTGCTATGAATGGACCACTAAGTTGTCATCATTGGACTTAGTAACATTTGTATTAACGGTCCAATGAAGGTGACTCAAATGAAACACAAAATAAACATAACTTTTTTATTGAAAAGTTTTTATAATAATCATATATATTTTTAGCAAATTGGAAGGCTTCTCTTGACATCTTTGATAGTAAAACCAAACAAAGAATTCTTCATTTCAACAATGTGATTCCTTAATTCAGTTTTTACATCTTCCGGAAGATCTCTTTCTGATCCTATTATCTGAACTTCTTCCGCAGCGTTTT
>LUGF01042721.1:250430-285638 GCA_001625245.1 Calycopis cecrops
ATATAATTATGAATGTTACAAAAAAAAATAATAATAAAGAGTAAATTTCTTTGTTTACTTTAAAATCTCAATCGTCCCAACTGAGTGATCCATAATTATAATAAACATGATAATGTTTCATATTTTTCAGTGTATGGTGGTGTTTTAAAAGATCACTCAACTGAACATTATTTTATTATTATTTGAACATTATTTATTATATTGTTCTAAATCTTAAACGGGGCCTTGAAACGAATCGAAAATTTGTTTATCAGCTTTCACAAATTCTTCACAATTATTTCAAATGCAAATTATAAACACATAGGTAGTATATTCTTTGATACGCGTTATGGCTTATTCTTCAGTTGTCCAGATTGAGAGATCCAGTTAATTAGTTCTAACTTTCTTTGTGTAGGTTTCACGAATTTTATACCGTACCTTGAAGTTTTTACAATTATTTCCTAAATCCTCTCATAATTTGGTTGTGGTTGGATGAGGTTTTTGAAAAGATCTCTCAGTCCACACGCACACGATTTGGTGTAGCCACATCTGCCAAAATGGAGAGCCTACAACACAGGATATATTTTGTAAGAGTAGGTATGCACAAGTGTTTGTCTCTCTCACTCCCTTTACCTAGTGGGGATATCAATATACTCTAAAGACGTACAAGTAATTTAATTAAATTAAATAGCGTTTTTTTTAAATTACATATGTAGTAAATTCCAGCAGCAAATGTGCTCTGAAATCGAACTTAAGATCCTAGAAAATTTTCTAAATCTGCAGAAGACCCAGCTCATAAAGCCTTCTATAGACCTAGGATTTTAAACTCAACTAAATGCTATAAAACCAGGGAGTATATAAATCAAGTTATATTATATAATACAGGTAAACCCCAGATGGAAAGTTTTAATAGTAACAACGGAAGTTCTTGTAAGTAGTTAATGGTTGAACTTTTAAGTACTTAATAAAACTTACACAAGTGGAAAAATTCTATTTAACTCTCCAGAAAACTCTTGTTAGTCGCTTGTAGTGTAAGCAATTTGTTTCTCACCGGGTGTACTTTGTTTTAAATATACTTATAAAATTTTATAAATTTAAATTATAAATTATTCACTGTGACTGATAAGACCTGTATATGAAAATATAGTGTCACGGTGTTTGTGTTTGAGCTACTTTGAAAATATAACAACTGATTTTTATGAAGTCTGTATAATTGTTATAATTGCGAATGAGTTATAAAGTATATTCCATTATCCTCCTAAGCCTTTATAAGGTACAAATTGGTGTTCATAGTTGAGTCCCAATAGTACAGGTACATAGTGAAAGTGATTATGATTAAAAGTCCTACATACAGAATAAAATTAAAATATCAGTCTTTATGTCCTGAAATATAACACCTAATCATAAAATGTTCGGTTATAACGACATCTGTCAGCTTGCGATTGTCAGGCCTCAATAAAGGTTGTTATTTTGTTCTACAGGAAGGTAGTTCGGTTTTTATGACAACTAATATTATAATATGCCAGGTCTTAGAAGATTAAAATATCCGTTATTTTCACAAAATTAAAAAAAAAAACCAAATACCTACTCATATTTTATACATTTCATCAAGGAACTTCTTAATTATTGTTTCTTTAAAAGACTTCCTTAATAACTGCACCAACTTATACCTTCAAGAATGCAAGATCTTATTAACAATCTACTCACCCAACAACATCATCACATACTATTTATAATAACGAAGCGAGAATTGAGATAAAGTTTAAAGATCATCGTGAAGCTTATCTAGAACTTGTTTAGCTGGAGTTTCAAAGTTACGCTTCATGCGTCTGTTGTTAGTCCTCGTAATTTAGAAATATTCAAAATCTTCAATATTAAAGTTCAAGATTTCAATATACGATTATACTAATCACGGTAAACAAAAAGCTTCCCAATAATTTCTTAATTATTATTTGAAAATGTAGTTTATGCATTGCAGCAAAATCTTGTTGACTAGAGATGGAAAGCAATTAGCTGATACATGGTCTACCTCGCATTTAGGGGAAGGTTGCTATCATTGGACTACTTAACTTTAGGACATCCTATTTCACGAAATATGACCAACAAATGAAAACCAATTGTTGAAGTTCATTGCTTTCTGTGTAAATTAATGATATATAAATTATTGGCCATGAAAGTTGAGAGGTTTTACAGATATATTAACATAACTCTTTAATGAGGAGTTGCTTTCTTTGGACCACCGTTGCCATGAATGGACCACAAGTTGCCATCATTGGACTTAGAAACGTTTGTATTAACGGTTCAATGAAGGAGACTCAAATGAAACAAAATAAAAATTACTATTTTATTGAAAAGTTTTTATAATAATCATATATTTTTTTATCAAATTGGAAGGCTTCTCTTTACATCTTTGGGAGTAATACCAAACAAAGAATTCTTCTTTTCAACAATGTAATCCCTTAATTCTCTCTTTTCTAATCTCCTTATGATCCTATTATTTGATTCCTTCTTTCGCAGCGTTTTGGTTTTTCCCGTTCAATCTTATTTTTAATGAGGCCTTTGGAACGCCATAGACTCGACACGCTTCATGTTATCCAATAGCTTTTTTTCTTAAAAATTCTGCTGTAAGTTTCATACCAGCTTCATTCCAAGAATATAATTTTGCTTATATTTTTCTCTGCCGACATTCTGGAATATACAAATATAATCCGATTATAACAAAAAGGTACGTATAAGGTATCTGGATACGTGCAATATAAAAATAGACAATACGAAAATCTATTTATTAACTTCGATATTACATTTTCAATACTGTACGATAATAATTTCATTTATATATTTTAATTTTTATGTAAAAAAAATAAAAGGTACAAAAAATAACTTTAGAAAATTTGTATTTGTATCTATTGCAATATGAAATTCACACAAACAAGAATTTTTTTAGAATTATACTAAATGAAAGTAAGCAATTTGCTAAGTTTCTTTGATTGGACCGGTCCAATAATGGCGTCACCATTGTGGTCCATTGATGGCAACTAGGTATATCAACATAATGAAAGCGGGTATTAAAAAACGAGCAAAGTTAGGCAAAAAACTTTATAGTGAGTAACTCTTTAATGAGAAGTTGCTTTCTTTGGACCACCGTTGCTATGAATGGACCACTAAGTTGTCATCATTGGACTTAGTAACATTTGTATTAACGGTCCAATGAAGGTGACTCAAATGAAACACAAAATAAACATTACTTTTTTATTGAAAAGTTTTTATAATAATCATATATATTTTTAGCAAATTGGAAGGCTTCTCTTGACATCTTTGACAGTAAAACCAAACAAAGAATTCTTCATTTCAACAATGTGATTCCTTAATTCAGTTTTTACATCTTCCGGAAGATCTCTTTCTGATTCTATTATCTGAACTTCTTCTGCAGCGTTTTGGTTTTTCCCGTTCAATCTTCTTTTTAATGAGGCTTTTGAAACGCCATAGATTCGACTCGCTTCATGTTATCCAATAGCTTTTTTCTTAAAAATTCTGCTGCAAGTTTCATACTCGCTTCATTCCAAGAATAAAATTTCCTTTTCTTTTTCTCTGCCGTCATTCTGCAATATACAAATATAATCTGATTATAACAAAACGGTAGGTATCTAGATACGTCCAATATAAAAATACTTACACAATACAAAAATCTATTATTAAATTTTGATATTATATTTTCAATACTATACAATAATAATTCCATTTATATATTTTAATTTAAATTTTTATGTAAAAAAAATAAAAGGTAGTAGTAAGGTACTTTAGAAAATTTGTATTTGTATCTATTGCAATACAAAATTCACACAGACAAGAACATTTTTTAGAGTTATACTAAATAAAAATAAGCAATTCGCTAAGTTTCTTTGATTGTACCGGTCCAATAATGGCGTCACCATTGTGGTCCATTGATAGCAACTAGGTATATCAACATAACGAAAGCGGGTATTAAAAAAACGTGCAAAGTTAGGTAAAAAACTTCACAGTTTCTGTAAGCGCAGATACATTTGCTATGCGGACATAATACAATCATCAAACATTACTAAATACAATGCTACTTACATGGGTTTTTTGATGGCTTGATTTTTATATCACGATCACCGCTGACACAAGTGCATACGTCATTAGTTGCCACGCGTCGCGACGACACTGAGGTTTGGCGAGAGGACAAGGGGTGCTGTAATGTTGCCTATAAACGTATGGAACTCGTTGTGAAATGCATAGTTTTTGAAAAAATTTGGTAGTCCAATGAAAGAGCCGGTCCAATGATCGCAACCTTCACCGAATTACATAGATTTTTAGGCCTTTCTCTCTTCTTATTTTTTTTGCGTTACAATGGCTGGTTTTCTTCAAAATATGTGACTATCGTCGCACAACTAACCCAGACCTAAAACATTATTACGCTATTAATTAATATTATTGTTAATATTATTTTTATAGTCATTATCTTGACTAGAAAAGTAATGAAATAATAATTTTTTCATTAAAAATTATTCATTAAAAAATTTTTTTTTTTTCAAATTGTAAAATAGTTTTTTTTATTCGAATGATCTAACACCCAATGAAAAAAAATTACATTGCACAAACATAAATGCCGTGGAACCTCGGTGAATGCAAAATGTTAAAATTAGGCTCCAAGATTAAAAAAATCTGTTGCTTAACAAGTTTTTAACTATTTTTATCCATTTTAAAACCATTAATTTCTCTATGAGCCTAAGCTTGGAGATGGATAGTAAACAATTGTTTTATTTAGAAACTTTTCAGCTGGCAATGTGAAAGCGCAAGTAAAATCAATATAAAGTCGCTTGAATCTTGCTTGAGGCGAAATTCTCTGCAGATCCATTGAATGCAATAAAATTTTCTACACAATTGAAACCATTAAGGCGCCACCGCTGCGGCGCTGAATGTTAATCGTAACCCTGTGTGAATAGAACAATCGGAATGTGGAAAATTGGATTATTTTTATAAAACAATGCAAATCGCAAAAGATTTTTCGAAAGTGCTTTCATGCATAATCAAAATGTTTCGTAGTGTATCGACGATCCCCAGGGTATTTACGAGTCTCCTGCTTAACTCACGTAATCCGTTCCTACGGCTCGTAACATGATATTATATAGACTATTGTTATATGGTAAAAAGGAATAAACTAGCAATTTAATGGCTACTAACGCTCATAGACATCACATATATAAATACAGACACTACTATGAAAAAAGCCATACCTACTGATATTGGTAGTAAGAACTTCGCATAATAAATCAACTTTCTATATTTCGAATAAAGTATCATATTCCACTGAATGTAAGACAAGAAGAATTCCGTTCATGTGTTATCGCACTACGTACCTGAAGCGGCTATCGGGTGTAACCTTTTTTTTCTAGTCTGGACTCCAGCGTTTATAGAGGATAAAATTATTACGTGCATGCTTTTCTTGGTCATTATAATACTGCCTTATATGAAAGCATAAATCATATCGAAAATAAGAAGTTAACCTTTAAAACAATCACGTTTTCCACATTTCGAATAGTGTCACTAGGTATTCCACAGAATGTAAAATAAAAACAAGTCCGTTCATTCGTCGGTGTATGCCACGTACCTGCAGAAGATATCGGGTGTAAAATGTTTTCATGTCCGGGCTTTTTTTAGAGGAGAAAATCATTACGTGCATGCTTTCCTTTGTCGCATACTTTACTAAAATAGCAAATTATAAAATCGTATCATAAAAAGTCACCTTTAAAATAATCAAGTTCTGCATACCTATTTTGAAAAAGGATTACGAGGTATTCCACGGAATGTAAGATAAAAAAAAGAGTCAGTTCATTCGTCGGTGTATCGCGCCACGTACCTGCAGGGGCTATCGGGTGTTACATTTTTTCCTGTCGGGTCGCCATCCGATTTTCCTTTCATAAATCAGCGGGCGCGTGTCGTCACGTCCGCCTGATGTGTCGACCGGGGACGTGACGAAACACTTCGCACTCGCACACTACTTTATATGCGTTCGCTTTAATGTAAATTTATATCGCAGTTTATACACATTTTTTTATAGTTTATGTAAATTTAATAATATGAGCAAACGAGCAACCGGAGCCATTTTAATGACTATCGACGCCCATAGTCGACGCTCAGAAGCCATACGGATTGCCCTCGATCCTCCTCCCTCACACATAGGCCACCGACTACTTACACTCCGCATGAAACGCGACAGCACAACTGTTTACGCTGATGTCGAGTAAGCCAGAGGTACCTCCCCGGTCCTACTGGTCCAACTCGGCTGCATGCATGCATCGTGGCACTACCTTCTACTATTAGGTATATTATCTTTAATGGACTCGAAAAAGGTACAGACCATTGACATCTACAACTATGGTTTTCTGAATGTTTTAGATTTTGAAAAAAAAAATATTAATAATCGGCTACACGTCGGCGCCGAAAAACGATTTTGTCGTATCTCGAATATCGTCTCGAATCTCGTCGATGTGTAAGCCTTATGTGCGAGTACCGTTGCTACGTTGGCGCAGAGGTTGGTAGGTATATATAATATTAAATGCTACGACATTAGTATAAGTCACGTTTATTTATGTTATGTTATATCATACACATAAAGCGTAAGCCGAAACGATAGCTACACATAAAGAAAAAGAAAAAGAAAAACACGCAGAGAGAAAAAGAAAATGAAAAAAAATTAAGTAAATTGATATAGATAAACAACTGTCAATCATTGAATATTGATTATCATATTATATTAATTTATTTATAATAAATAAATTATTATAATTTTATTATTAATAAATAATAATTTTTTTATTTAAAGTATTAAATATACTCTAAAGTTACGCTGTCAGCTGTTTTGTATTTATGAATATTAAACATATTCAAATGTTCGTTAAATTTATGGAGGATTTATGAAAGTTTATCGATAAAGTACAATTTTATGGATGATTACTCAAACTAACAAACAAAAGGACCTCCTAAATAACTTATGCTCATTGCTATATCGAAGAATCGAATGGGATCAATGCATCCGTGATGTGCAAATATAATACATATGGGTGTGATAGAGTTAGACTCGTTTTAGATAGAAGCATCACAAAGCTAACAGATATATCTCTACCAATTAAACCGAAAAATAAAAAATACAATAAACTGAAATGGTTTTCCCCTTACGTAGCACAGCGATCGATCAGTCAACCTGATGGCTGAAATATATGAAGCACGACGCGAAAAATGGATACAAAAATTGCCCGTTAAGCATAAAATTAAAACGTGAATCGCTGCGGACGTTTCGCAACACGCTAAATACCTGTCGTATTTCAAGCGCCATCTGTCGTCGACGGCACTGAGACTGCCGCTTTTAATTTATTAACCAATTTGCTGAACGTTCCGAACCGCGCCCCGCTCGGTATTTTGTTTCTTGACTTAATAAATTCGAAGTCATAATCCGTGAAAGAGTATTTTCATGGCGGTGTAGACGAGACCAGTATTTAATATTATTATATTAAAAACCATTTTTCTTTTAAATCGTCCTTATTTGATTAAAACTTAGGGTAAATTGTATAACAAACAAGGTTATTAGTCGCTGAGGAAGACAAATTAGCTATTTCATTTTTGCGTAACAAAATATTAACTGGGTAAGGAAATTTGATATTGCTTATATTAACGTTAGGGTATAAATAAGAACATTGCTTAGAATTAAACGTTATAATGTAATTAAGTCAATATTTTTGTAATTAAAATTTGACTCACATTAGCAACTATCACTTACATTTCTATCCGAATACATTAGAAGGAAAGAAAGTTTTTAATTACTAAAAATGCTTCTAAATTTGAGTATAATTTATTTACAAACAGATTATTTATTGTAGAAAAGTTTTATGACTATCATTAGCATGTTACAGTTTAGCCTAATTGTCTAGTGATATCATTATTTCACAAATTATTGCTCACATTATACCATCGCAAAGCAACATGCATGCTGTCACACGTGGGGTGTATAAGAATGCGGAAGCCGCAAGAAGGGCAACTTGCCTGTATGCATAACTTTTTTGCCAATGTTTGTGCCAACATTAATCACCAGGAAGACGTACAACAGCTTTTCTTCCCATTGATACTAAAAAACAAAACAAGAATATGGAACAAAATCTAATTCATAAATTGGATTGTTAACAAAACACGCTGTACACAATACAAAGTACAAAACAAATAATATGCCGTAGAACACAAGGATTCAAAACTTTAAAACGTTGCCTTGTAAACATCCACTTTTATAAAGATGTCAACATTTAAACAAGAACACGGCAGGTACGGAATTTTCCAGAACGAACGGCGAGCGCGATTTCAACTTTGTGTGGCGAATAAAGGGGAAAGAAAATTCTTTGATATAATAAGGCTGAACTTTGTAAGCTGTTTTAACGCGCTTAGAATTAGACCCACAGTCTCATTTGATATTTTTTGCAAGTAAAGACTTTGTTTTAAATTATACATTTCTATATTTAATTATTCATTAAATTATTATTATTACCGATTAAAAAAGTAGATGTTGACACGTCAAATTCGGATTGGTATGAGTCCCCGCTACCTTGAAGATGTGAATGTATTTTTTTTTATTTTTAATTATAAGTAGATAAGTGAATATTTAACATTTTAATAACTGAATTCAACAAAGTAACATGGTTTGACATAAGTAAAAGTAAAAGGTAAAGTGGCCGTCATGAAAATGAAAAATGAAATGAAATGAAAATATTCTTTAATGCGCACATTACATTTAGTCAGTAAAAACAATACAGTACATGTTACACTATGGATGCACACAAAGGTGGCCGCGTTACGGCAAGTAGCCGGTGGCCCAGGGAGGTGGGAGGAGAAAGGAGGGCAACGCATCTGTATGGCCTCTATGCGGATGTCGGTTGTCATGAAAATGGATCGGATAACGGATAACGACTTTACTTGGGTTTTTTTAAGATAGGAACTACGCTGAGGGCGAAGGCCAGTGCAGCTTCATCGGTATGAGAGGCACGTTCTAGAAAATGGCCTTTCTACTTTACTCGAGGCTTCCAGAATACTTTTATGCAGCGGCATTGACTTTATTATTTGTCATATGCTTCTGACTACCCACCGCTCGTGCGTAAGCAACTGCGGCAGTCAGAAGTGGGATAACGTTTTTATATTTAATTCTGCATATAAGATACGAAGTACCCAGCTATTTCATGCACTTTGGCGACCATCATAACCTTCTTTAGCTCACTGTTAACAGTTAACCCCTTCCTATTTACCATAATATAAAGAAACGTTATCACTGCGCTTTGTTCAACTATATTGTATAAATAATCTACAAGAAACCAACAATTTTATATAAACGAGCAAAGACAAATCTATATATTATAGGTAGGTACTAGTGATCCCATGAATATCGAAATTCAATCTAAGTGAAACTTTTTTAAAAATAAAAACTAAATAATATTATCTTATTACGATAATATGTATATAGATTGTAACAACGGACTCAATTTGAGTAGAATTTTCGACACTTGCAAAAGACATATAAACTTCATCGTGTGTATCAATGTGTCAAATGCATTGACCATACATTTGTGTATGTAATGTTTGAAGTGAATAAATGTACTTTATAAACATTATTTTTGAAAAATAAACTATAAGTATGCCGAATTTCAGACTCTTCTGTCCGCACAATTTTCGTAAAAATGTACTAGAAGTTTTTGCTTCACGTATTAATATAGAGATATAGTTTACACATTAAAATTAAAATTTATAACACAGATTAAAAGAGACAAAATTAAAAAACAGAAGAACAGAACAGAAATTTATTTTGATGTTTGACGGTTAAATTAAACTACTTATGGTCCATTGACTGCGATCAAGTTAAGTTAATAATATAGAATTCCATATAATTAATTAAACAAATAATATTTAAATCATCACAGATAACTCATAAAACGTATTAAACGTATAAATATGTATTTTGTGAAAATCATGTGTACCCTGTTTAAACGAATCAAAATCGAAAATTTTCGAAACCTATTTCATTCGTAAAAACCATCATCAAAATATTTTGTTACTTAAAATCTTCCTCTTACTTATCTACAAGGCTTAACAACCCAAAATATTTAGCCAGCCAATAATATTAGCCAGCAGCTTCGCCCGCATTTATTTTGGACTTTAAAAATGGAGTTATTATACATGTAAACCCTCCTCTTCATCAACATCACTCTATCTATTGAAAAAAAAACATCAAAATCGGTTGCGTATTTTTAAAGATCTAAACATAGAGATATACAAACGGTGGAAAGCGACTTTGTTTTATACCTACTATGTAGTGATAGAGTGACAATTAAATTGACAAAAAAGAATAAAAATGATAAATAAAATACATTATCATTGTTAATTTCCTTATTTTATCTAAAAGCTTTTGTCCAATCCTTTTACCGCAGCCCGATAGAACATTCCACAAATAAAATACATTAGCGTGGGCACTAAGAGAAAGGTAAAAGTACAAGTTTGTGACGTCATTATGAGATTCGTGTCAAGGGTAGCTTTAACAGTTGTGTACACTGATTTTAATAATTATGGACTGCTGCTCGCACACAGAGCTTCGGCGCAACCTATACAGGGTTAGTTTTTGGTCACCAGCCAAATTTTCAGGTTTGGTTCGGAATCAATGATACTTTCGATTAATGAAATAAAAAAATAAAAAAAAAATTAGATACAATTACTTTGTCCTATGTTATGAACATATTTCTTGGTCATCACGTGGCATCTAGCTCGCGTGTCGTGAAGCCCGGCGTTCTTGACCTTGAAGTCGATACATTTCGTGTACGAACGATCCATGTAAAACCATTTCAAATAAATTTTTATTTAACAAAATTACAATTAGACGATAATATTTTTTAAAACACACCCTTGGAATGATGTTACTTCTTTAATTTAAAACTTGGCTGGTGACCAAAAACTAACCCTGTATACCTGATAGTTTTGAAGTCGAAGCTTGACTGACGAAACCCATGAACATTCACATGACTGTTATGCAGATGCGTTACCCTCCTTTTGTCATCCAATGAGTCACCGGCTACTCACATAACGCACGAAATGCGAAAGCCTTTACTTTACCGACAGCCACTTTACCGAGGACTGCATGTGAACATAATGTATCTTCCTAGTCGCGCCGGCCCAATCCGGCTGCAATGCAGCACAGCACTACATCTTATTTAAAATGTGATTAAAATAATGCCCATGCGTACAATGCAATAATTAATCATTTTCATATTATGCTCGAAAATAACCGTTCAATTTAGTTTTTTTCAACTAAAGATAAAACTAAGATAAAGATTTTATGTCTACCTCTGGCATATTTATTTAAAAAAAAAACTATCCATGTATAGTATTAAGATCAGTAGTTAAGTGGGGCTGTACCTGACAAATACGATCATAGTAATGCTCGTCATGCTCTCGTCAGATTACAAGGATTTTACGATTTCTCACCAGAACACGCTCCCGAGTTCTTATAGATCAGATTTAATAAATGAAAATAAAAGAAACAATAGATAGATCTGTGCATTGTATTATTCTTACCCGATGATAGATGGCTATCACATAATATAATACAGGTTGTATTGAAAAATTCGTTTAAGATGTCAAGTAATGTTAAAATTTCGCAACCATTTCTCTAATTACAAACAAGGTTTAAAACTTCTTTACCAAATTTTATTACATTATATATTTAAATATTAGCCTTGCACCGTGATTTCACTTGCCATCCATCCATCCCTAAGGAATATTTTCATAGCCATTTTCAAAAGCCGCATCTCTAGAAAATGGCTATAAAATGGTCAAATATTTTTAATAATAAAATAAAACAGACAACCTACCAAGTAGATAACGTTGAGACTGCTGGAACTGTTACCGATTATAAGTACCCCAAGCCAATTTTTTTCTAATATCTTCCATCACTACCCCTTGCAATGCGATATCGGAAAACCGAAATTAATTAACTGCTAAAAATAACCACGCCGCTGGGGAATACGAGTATCTTGTGAAATATTTTTTGATCAATATATTTTTTTTCGGCTATATACAGAGTTATTTGTAAAATACCAGAAAGCTCTTAGATATTATTCATAACTACTTTTTTTTTCGACTTTTCATAACTCGCAATTTCATACAAAAAATTATTTAAATTCGCTCGTGTGTCATTATTACGTCGTCGTATTTAATTTTTATTGCACAAAATAATTCCATTACACCGTGTTTTATACATTTTTTGTAGAAAACATTTTTGAGTTTACAGAGTTGATACGAGACAGATTTCACACTTGACAATTTCTGTTGTTGTGCATTTTCTAAGTTGTATTTTATCGTTTATAAATTCAAAGCGTTTTTCAATCTCAAACAGAGCCATTAAATGGATTGCACAATGCTAAAGCAGCCTTTATTTAGAGACAACAATAACGCTATTTGTGTAATTAATTATAGTTAAATTGAGTTTAGTATTACAGGCTTAAACTATGTACCCAATGTTACAATCTAAAGCTAAACATCAAAGCCATATACCACGTATTACGTGGAGCATGCATACGGATTATGTACATAAATGTTGTTGAAATATTCGAATATTATCATTGCAGTGTTAGCGATGCACTAAACCAAATTGTTTGCAGCTGAATAATGACGACATCCTCGTTGAAGTAATACTCTATGATTTAGGTATTGTTAGTGAATATACATCATCATCATTGTCAACACTTGGGTAAACATGTGCGTCATTCAATAATGGGCTATTTTCCTGTATTAAAAATATAAGCTTATTGAATGTAATCTTTAATTAATATGATTTATGAAGTCATTATGTAGTGAAATAATTAGTATATAATCAATATTTCATTTTAAAATCAATTTTTAAAAATACGTATTTTTATTCATGAGTCACGTGATACGAAACGACTTGAAATTGATTATGACGTCAGTATTGCGTGAGCTCTATGGTACCGTAATATGCGTAGTAACTAAGTTGTCAATTGTCATTTGTCAAAAAGTTGTAGGTCATAATTTTAATATTATGGTCACTGTTAAATGTTGATACTTAGTACAATGTTTGATAATACAAAGAGATTACAAAATAAACAAATGCTACATATGAAATAAGTCACAGTAATAAGTCATTCACTACTTGACATTTAGGATACAGAATATCTACGTCACAGGACGCCATTTTGCATAAAGAAGCGTTTTCGCCGGTCTTTAAAATTTTTAATTTAGAATTTAAAATTTGAAAGTAAATACTTGTCAGAATAAAAAATAAAAAAATGTATAAGTTCATTGATCACTGATAAACATTCTGGAGTGATTTTTGAAAACTTGGAAAATAGCCCATTACTTTGGATGCTGTATGGAGATCGAGAAAATGTTTTTCTAGCTAAAGCTTTGTCTTTGACAGCGAAATAAATAGAGATTAGTATATTGCACACGATATATTGTGGTACACAACTGTGTCCGCAGAGTTCACTTTCTATCTTTTTCTATGGGGATATCAGTCTAATACGACCAGGGAGAAATCAGACACAGGTTGAACAATTTTAGGTGACCTCGAAGACAGGAGGCTTAACAAATTCTACTTCTGCTACCTTATACAAAGTACTATTCGAACCCGCGAATTTTTCTTATTACACGAATACTTACCGCAAGAATATAAAATAGTCAACATCCACTACTCGATCAATATAAAGCTATATCAATTTACCGCTTGTATTACTTTATATTATTAAAACATTATTAGAATTTAATTATTATTATAAGAGTGAACTGCAATAGGCTGATGATGATGATAATGAAGAGAGTCTCATTTAGTTTGTGAGTATTTCAGGAGGCTACAAATGCTTTATTATTTATTATACGATTTTCAACCCAGTGTCATACTGCGCTAGCTGAACAAAAGAATGTACAAACAATAGGAACAACCATATAAATATTAATTAAACAAACCATACATTTACATGAAACAGTAAAACTATTCATAAATGTAACAGCATTCACTACTTAAACAAATTATGTTTAGCTTAGTAAAATAAAACACAATGGACGGCCGGACAAAGGCATAAAAATGAAATAGAAATTGTAAAAACTAAACAATGGTTTGTCGCTCTAGGCAATATTTTACTTAGAGACGAATTTCCTTTAGCAGAAAGTAGGAAATTAACAGTTAGTGTACCCATAAAGCGACCGACACGACTTTGTAAGCATTGAGTGCTTTTAGCTATTACGTTAACTCGCCCATTAACCGCATTTGGAATCGTCTTTTGTTGACTTTCGTTGAATTGCCAATGGCCAAGTGGTCGCAGCAAACAAAATAGAAAACAACTATACGACAACAAAATAATATTTTATAAGATATCTATGTAATTTCGTGAACCATTTCCCGAAAGAACTCGTGATTTCCTGAAGGTATTTTTGATGCGTACGTTGTTACTTTTAAATAAGCTGAAATAAAAAAAAAGATAATTTAGTCTTTACAGCAAATATTATATCATATTACTTAAGTCACTAACAATAATAACTTGTCTAAGACTGTACATAATTTGCGAGAGAAAAGAATATAAAAGTAGTTTGTAGCTTATAGGGTCAATAGAAAAGAAAGTTATTATTTTACAAACTTGTCTCCCTATGTATTTATAGCGTTACTGTCAATAAGAAACTCGAATGTTGATATCTTTATAGAGCGCCAATTATTATTAATTAAACATTCAAGCCAAAATTTAGTTTGGTTCAAGAAATTAAATTAAACTTTAAATTTAGTGTATTTTTAGTATATTATATTTGTGTGCCGCAACTAATACAAAATCCATGGTCAACTACTAAACATAATTCGTTCTGCTAAGGAAAAAAATAATAATATTTACGTAGATAAAAAAAATAATATTTTTCTTTCATTCCATTTTTGAGTTGATGAGAGAAAAGAAAATTTTCATAACCTTCAACACTTCATTTTCGTTAAACATCTACAGATAGGTAATAAAATAAAATTGGTTAAAATAATAAAAATTTACCATAACAATAAAAATAATTAAAGACGAAAATAAATAAAACGAATAAAACACCACCTTTCATCCATTCGTAGTTCGCTTTCGGATCAGATATCAAGCACACAGAGATAAATGTGTAACAAAATACAAACACATAAATCATAATGAAAAATCGAGTAAAGTATCTTACTTTACCGTTAATATTAAATAAAAATGGACAAGCAAATTAAAAAATGTATATTTCATGTAGTTTATCATGGGAACAAATATTTCGTAACAATTTTACCCATTCAATCTGTAAACACAACTTTTTCCACAGTTGCAACGAACATAATTTACAAAGACGACTTCGCTTCGGGCGTTTTTGCAAGTCCGACAGAGTAATAAAGAAAGACATTATCTTAAAGATGAAGTTCAACGATTTTCATCACAATCATTATGATGTTCTAATAAATTAACCTATAAATTATACCTGCAGTCCCGCATTTGAACCGCATAAGTTTAGATATTTTCATACATACTAACAACCCCTACCTTAAGGATGATAGGTCCATATAACAATATAGTATAATCTAAAAAATACCTTTTTTATATGACACTTGACACAAAATATTGTGACGACTATGCTATCTTGTTTCGAGGGGGTTATGTGTAGCCGATGGCCGGAATTAGATAAATAAATGTCATCTGTAGATAAATATGTAATCAATGGGTAATAATGCTCCATTGCTCGTGTGTGCTATAAAAAAACATGACCAAATAAAACTATAGCACACACATAACAAAATTATTCATTCAGCCATAAATTCAGTGTAACATTTGAATATTAATTTCAAGCAATTTAAAAGACTTAAAAAGGAATACCAAGTATCTCTTAACATGGAATATATTCAGTGTTGTCTGTGACGTATGAAGAGGCATGCTTCGCAAATGTTTGCTGCAAGATGGAGTGCAGCAAACATCCCCTCGCTTTACACTCCTTAGACGTTTACGTCAAAATCTCAAGTAAACGTCAGTGTATAAATGCTTTCAAAGATATGTCTTTTGAAACGCGCCTCGAGTTCCTGTAGATTTTATATCGCAATTTCGCTGAAAATTCACTAAAAGAGGCTTCACTTATATTAACTTCTACAGATAAGTTTTATTAAAACTTTTCGCTGTTTATTTTGCAAATACAACAGACGATCTTTATTACCTTTATGAGTTTATTTCCCGGATACATTTTCAAACTTAATGTTACGTTGGTACCTTTTATAGGTGTAATATCATGTCTGCAAACATCAGATAAAATTCGAATATTTTAGATGTATCTAGATCTAGATATTGGTTATGGAATTCAAAGACATACATTTATCATCTTGTTCAGGTAATCATCGTCTATTTTTGCGCAGAGTATAAATCAAATCGATTAATTTGTTTCATCTTTTCGCGAAGTTCCATCTTTTAGAAGGTCACTCGCCGAGGTAAGTACTGTATTGCAGACAAATTTTGGGGCACCACAGCCGATAGAAGTATAACATCGTGGAGTTTTAGTGCAAATCGACTAATCTGCGAGTGTCACATACCTATCGGATCTCTCACAGAGAGCAGCGTCAGCGAGTAATTGGATTTCTCCACAAAACCAAAAAAGCCACTACCGAAATAATGCGTACCTATCACATACAAGCGTGTGACATGATGAAAATATTTTTTCAATTTCAGTCCGAGATATGGAGACAGAAACAGGATAATCCATTGCGAATAATATGGTGAAGCGAGGCATTACTATAGTATGCATATTGCATACTCATTATTCATCTAAGCAACCAAATCATGTAGGTTTGTGTTTTGTGCGTTTTAGCTCCTACAAAATTGTAAAAATCATAATAGTTATGATCAAGTTTAGATAACAAACAAAGTATTAAATTAAACATTGAATTTGTTCGTAAATCACAGCCTAAGTCATTTACAGGAATACGCTGCTATACCATGCCTACAGTTTGGCACAAAAGCCAACTGTATCGTAAGCAGAGAGAAACTGTTGAAAAGATTCAAAGATTGACTCTCAAAAGAATATTCCTAATTTTATCGACTGAAAACGATATGTCTCTACTATGGAACTTCGGAGTATTAGTACGCAGATTTCTATGATAATCACATGATTATCTTGCAAATAATCAATAACAAATAATCAACATTTACCAGCAATCATTTACTGCTCAACATTATGTTTACAAAACTCTTATTTTCGAGTCTTTTTTATAGTATAGGGGTATAACCATTTCGTGACTACCGACGCTCCTTAATTCCCACATAATATTTTTGTAGGTAGATCCGTTCTCTCGTTCATCCATTCCTCCTAAGACCTAATGCGAATAAGAATCCACAAACCATGCAATCTGCAAAGCGAAGGGTGAAACTTTTTAAGCCGTGTTATGCGAGTGAGAGGTGTTTCCCCGATCGTGCCGACCCAATTACAACAAAGTAATGGTAATATTTCTTGTAGTCTGTTTTTCTTGACAAGTGCCAAATTAAAGTCTTATAATTTCAAATTAAAAAAGTACATTGATTATAAACTAAGATCCCTTTAATTACTCGTATCTTTCGTGTAATAAAATTACCACTTTATTCTATCCACTCACCGGCTGAGCACTAGATAGTGTTAAAGCATCAACAAACAATAGTTGGCATGAGGTGGCAGGAACCCCAAGGCGACATGGCGTGACAGTGACAAGGTAACAAGATAAGCGTTCCTTCTCACGCGAGCCCACGGTCCGTCCGCCCTAATCTGCTCGCCTCGCAATACTTACAACGTTTATTGGCTTAAACAATTGCGTACATTTTATGATTTGTACTCATTACTAATATTACTAGCAAAGCTGTAGTAAACTTTGATGACTGATTTTAATGTGCATAATTTTTTTATCGAATTAAAAAAATATAAATATTTTTTATAATACAAGCAATTATGCAGTCATAATTCATGTGATTTCTGGCTGACGAAATAAGATTGGTGAGCAACGTACCTGCATATTTTTACTGTCTACGTGTCACTAAATATCTGACGTTACTAGGTTTTCTTCACCAGTTGCTTCAAATATAAAATGGATATGTTCAGCAGTAGATGTTTCCTAGCTGCTGCTACTGATGTTGATGATGAATTGACGTGGCTCAACTTGGTACAGTGTCGTGCTCACAAACAGGGATGAACAACCGACTAAAACTCTGCGGGTACCTTCAGCCGCTTTTGTTGAAGGGTCCCGGAGCTGCAAGCAACAAGATTTCTCCAGCGATAGGCTCGCCGGGTCGAAGAGGCCAGACATCTCCTCCTTGGGGACTGTCCGGCTGCTTTTGAACAGTCCCTACTACGATGTCGGAACCGTACAATGGGGTAAGGTTCCCAACACGCCAGTCGTCCAAATCCACGCCGCCGTCTGCTGATTCAGAGGACCCAGAGGACCCACCCCAGACCCACTTCAGAGGATCTAAGGACCTCCCACCTAAGCTGCTCTTAGTCTGGCTTCTCCCCCCAAGCCTGACAGGTATGGGTAGCCATGTCGGACATAGCCTTGGGGATCACAGAGGCACGCAAGCTCCCTCACCACGACAAGACGGCACCACTTCGGGAGGTTATACTAAATTACCTGACCTGACATAATAAAAATCTAAATATGTATTAACTTTGTTTGTTGTAAAAAATACAAAAACCAGAGCCGGTGGTAATTATTGGTAATGTGACACCTGCCGGGACCGTCTTTACAGTAAATAACAAACAGTAAGTTGTTAAAATTGTTTGCAACTGAACAAATGCATTTTAATTTTACATGTATTTTTTTTTATTTTCAGCAGATAGAAGCGCCGTATCGCTGAATTTATAGTAAGTAGGGATGTCACAGGAAGACAATAAACTACCAACTGGAACTGTTACAGACCGGAAACTTTGGAACCACTACGAAGCTGTGGCAGAGGGGAGTGACAATTTGTTTAATTGACACTCTTGTATATTGTTTAATTAGTTGCGTTAAAAGATCTATATTAATACATACTTTAAACCTGTTCAAAAATGTTATGGGCTTACTTTCAGTACCATACGTAAAATTACCTACTAGGATTATATCATATAATCCATTTATATGATATAATCCTAGTTGGTAATTTTAATAATCCAAAAGGTTTTTAAAACAAAAATATTTGAAAGTTTACTTAGAACAGGGTTTGTTTACCGAAGGGAGTTACTGACATATTTTATAAATTCCGGTATCCGAGCAGTTTCTTGCAGGAAGAAGTGATCGTGGCACCTTCTTTTGTAGGACAATATCTCGCTAGGGACATCGCGGTATAGAAATATTTTCATACAATTTTTCTCTGGTATTAAAATAAATGGTTGACTTTGCAAATCTCTTCGGAGAGCCATCTGTATAATATTAGTTCAATTTGTTTGAAAAATAAAACGAAAAAATTAATTATTATCATGATCAGCCGGAGGGCGTCCACTGCTGGATATAGACCTCCCCCATAGAACACGGTCATCGGTTCCCCGGGTTGGGGGCCGTTCAACACTCCGTTGTGTTACTGATCAACAACTTCAAGAACTGAGTTCTCTATAAAATCTAGTATGGGTCACATGACCACTGGACATGACTTTTGTCTTGTCCAAGTTCATTTTTAAACCGATTTGTTGGGAAACTCTATCGAGATCTACGAGCATCTATCTCAAGTCTTCCAGCGATTCTACCATAACCACGATATTGTCAGCGAATCGAAGGTGTGATTTACTTGCCATTGATGTTGATGCCAAGTCTTTACCAGTCCAGAAGCTGGAAAACATCTTCCAGTGCAGCAGGCATTATGGCTTTATAGTTATCCTACGATACGAGTATATCGATATTCGATTTAGCACTGATGTAATGACTTGAGCACCGCCCATGTCTCAACCATTATACACAAACGCTACACATGAAGACCGATTATACTCCTCCGTTTTTTCTATAAACTGGCGCATCGTGTGGATATGATTTACGATACAAAAGTGTTTGCGGAACCTGGCTTGTTTGAGAGGTTGGATACCGTCAAACCTGCGTGATAGACGTTCGTAATAACCCTTGAAAACAACTTGTAAACGTGGCTCTGAAGTGATATGGGTATGTAATAATAATATTGTCTTCGATAAGGTTTCATCGCCGTTAAGAAGAAAAGCACCACCACAATTCTGGTTCACGCTTTTAGAATAATGGCTTAGAGAAGGACGGCATTAAATAGCTTCTGGAGGACTCTTAGTATCGGCTTTCCGCCTGCTTTTAGAAGTTCAGCCGTAATTCTGTCCTCTTCTGGCGATTTGTTATTCTTTAGTTGTTTCAGGGCTATCCAAATTACGTACAGGCTGATGTCCGTGATATCTTCCGTGTATTATCGGGTTAGTTTGGCTTTGGAATCTTCAGCCAAACATACAACAGGCCGTGTTGAATGGTACACCTATCCATATATAGAACTTCTTCTCCTCTCTCAAAATCTCAGCCTAGGATAAAGTGACGGTGTCGTCTTCGGTCTTCAGTTTTATCAACTGGGGATTGCCTACACTCATGTACCTAGCGAACACTTTGGAGCCTTTATTTTGCTCAATGATCAAGTCTGTCCACTACGCTTTGCAGACTTGTCTGTTTAGCCTAAATAACTTGGACCCGCCCGCTATAACAACATGAACTTCATGAAAAATTAAAGAGAATATTACTTTTAATATTTCAAATCGTTTTGAAAAATCTTCTTTTATAGTATGATACATATTTTACCCATATTCGAGCAAATAAACTAATCTTCTAATATTAAAGCATTACAATGTGACTTTTTTTGTCACTCAGGGAATTCATTATAGAACCGTTTATACATAATGTACCTAATATGTTCACATTTATATTAATGTACCTATGTTCACATTTGTAAATATAGATACATTATATGTGAAACAAATAGAAAGAGACCCTCTCATCAAAACGACTATGGTTATTGGGTGCAATTTGCGTCCTTTGGTGAGGTACACTGGAACCGTTAGTCATCAGAGCACCACTATGAATTCTACAAAGAGACCAGCACCATCTCCACAGAGGGGTGACCATTATACAGTCCTATTTCTTAAAATGCCTGAAGTTATTTTTAAGCCGTTGCTTACTATAAAAATACAAAATACATTGTCATTTTTGCATGATTATGAATATTTTGTTGTGTTTTACAATATTGAATTGCATAGCATAATATTACAATAAACTGTCTGCGCTCCGCGGTTTCACTAGCGTAAGATTAGATCCCGTGGAAATATCGAAATGAAAAATAGATGTTGACCGATTCTCGGACCAACCCTAAAGGTGTATTTTCAATAATGTATGTATGATGTCGTACTGGCCCGGCTATAAAGAACCATGATAACGCCACTATCTTTTACTACAATACATCCGAAAAAAAAAAACCCAACTTTGCGGAAACTGACGTTGTTACTCGCGTCACACAATTAATCAGCAAGACACGTTCCATCCCCATATTGTGTTCACTATTTATATAAGGGAGGGCGAAAATAAGAGAGATCATTAAGGCTACTTTCAAGTATTTGGCGATCTTGTCACGTAACCACCAATCTGCTTAGTGGGACACCTAGACCTTTTTATTGGGGTCACAATTCCCTTCGGTACACAGACAGATTTCGAGATAAACACTTCTTTTTATTAACAATGTGCCTTATGTGGTTTATTCGTTTACAACATTGTGTAATTCTTTAAGAGCCTTTTGTTTCATAAATCCTTTTGAAACATTTCACAAGTCCCGTAGTCGGGGTGTTTTGGTTTCTTCTTAAATTATATTTTCTAGTGTCCGATGGAACTGAAATTCAGAATAGATTATGTACGTTGTTTTGTTTGTTTTTGTCTTAACTTCTACTAAGAAAGGCCTTTATAGCGAGTCAATAATAAGGGCTGATAAAGATCTTCATCATTATGATTATCATATGTGTGGCATAGACGAATATGCAAAATTGTTATACCGTTGTGTTATAGTTTGAAATATTACTTACATATTTCAGGATATTATGTTTGTTGTCTAGTGAAATGGATAGCCATTGACGGTGAGGGCGAGGTTTCGAGTCCTTGATCTACAAAATAGTGTTGTTGGGATACTATATAATATCAATGTGTTAGGTAGTTCAGTTGGTATCATTAGATCCCCGTGCCTATCAAGGATAGCACGTAAAGCTCTCAGCCTTGCTGTAAATTTTTCTTCAAACATTTTCTGTACTGACATCAGGGATTGTCCTAAATCTGTTTGAAAAGAATTAAGATATCGGTAGACTAAAATAGATGTACAGTTACTATGACAGTAACTAATTCTATGATGATAATTATATTTTTGTATAAAAATTCTTACAATCTTCCAAGAATATTATCAATAGAACAATCTTTCTTAGAAACAAATCTACGATATAGGCTAAACCTGAAACAACCAAAGAAACAGAAGTTTGCGGAAAGGAGCTTCCCCTTTTATTTCCGTTATACTGCTGGTCTCAACATTATCTTATTTATTGAGTCTCAACAACAAGGTTGAGTAAATAATACTAAGTAGAATAATACATAAACAACTCTAAATAAGTTACCTATTTGTTTTTAGTAGCAATATATAATATGATGTGTTAGGGTTTTGTACCTAAAAGGTAAAAACGGAACGTATTACTATGACTGCACTGTCCACCTGTCTGTTTATCTATCTTGTCTGTCTGTTTGTCTGTCACCAGGCTGTATCTCATAAACCGTGATAGCTAGAAAGCTGAAATTTTCACAAATTATATATTTCCGTTGCCGCAATGATAACAAATACTAAAAATTAAATAAAGAATATACTGAGGGGAGTCTCCATACAAAAAACATTTTTTTAGCAATTTTTTTACTTAATGTTGGCACGGAACCCTTTGTGCTCGAATACGACTCGCACTTGGCCGGTTCTTTTAAGGTTAGATGACTGTATCTACTACGGCAATTGCATAGCTGTGTGAATGGTCATCTATGCTACAATAATATATGTGAATTAACATCGGTATTTTGCAAGCGAAAGGTATCTCTCCGGTCGTGCCTGCCCAATTCGGCTACATCCATGCATGTAGTGTGGCACCGATGAGCCAAATGATAGAATGAAAAAACGCGCTCACGAAATACCAGAGTGAAAAAAATGTGTTGTTCTAATTCTAACGGTTTATCAGAGTTGGAGAGTGAAGTAATTATCATAAGACAATAGCACCATAAGATATTAGCGATAAATGTAAATTTATAACGTTTTGTTTGCCAGCCCTAAAAATAAAAATTAATTTATTTAATAAACGAAAATCTGTTTGATCTTTATCTGAAGAAATAATGAACAACCCTTCGTTTAACAAGTTTGAGAACCATTCTCCGCTAATCCCTCCATCAATTATTGACAGAATACGAGAGTCTTGAATGAAAAGTCGTACGCAAAACGGTCATTAAAATTCGGGACCAAGGTGGAAATGGCGATATCCATGAGATATTAATATCGAAGGCGTCAGCTGTTTTACACCTGGCAATGGTCTAATAAAGTCTTATGAACTTCGCTTTCACGAACTTTGTAAAGTGATTTTTCACAAAGAATTTTCCAATTTTGGATCTTGAGTTTCGAAATTGTTGGGCAACGATTGAATCGGGGCTATTTCGGTGCATTTCATTTTTGCGGTGAAAATTTTATAAACCTTTGCGGAGTATATTGGTAAAATGATTTGATTTCGTTGAAATGAATCAATGAAAATCTCAAAAAGCTACATGTGATGTGATGTGTGCACTTAATATTAATTTTATTAACTCTGTTAGGTAACATGAACATAAACTTAAGTGGTTTTTCAAAGCTTTTTTACAAATAAATACATACTATTATATTATACATACTACTATAGGTATATATTTTCTTGAGAACGTTGATAGGCAATAAAAATAAAAATAGGTACCTAGTTATTTTATAACATCTAAATAACCTACGATATTAAAAGTTTTGTCTATAGAAGAAACAAATAACTAAGAGTTTTTTATAAATATACTTTCATCCACCAAAATCGCTCACAAAATTCACACCTAAAGAATCGTTAGACCATAATATTATTTAAGTACTGCCTTCTTACAATATTTTTACGGTCAAACCGCTTAATCGACTTTAATGAATTTCGATTCAGCTGCTTAAGAAATTTTATGTCGCTGACAGAAAGTTATACGAGGTAAAGTTGGATGTAAAAGTTTCATAGGACTTATAGATTCACAATGCTTTTCTTACATTAATTTTTTTAGCATCTCACGAGATTTTATACAACATGTTTTCCGATGAATCGTTACTTAAATAAGGGACTTATAGATTCACAATGCTTTTCTTTCATTAATTTTTTTAGCATTTCACGAAATTTTATACAACGTGTTTACCCAGAGAAGATACATTGCTGAACCTCAATAACTCTGATAGCATATATTACAGCATTTCTGGAAAAGTAAGAGTTCATGCAATGTCCAAAACCTGTCCAACCTTATTTATAAATATCTATAATATTATTTTATAATATGATAACTAAATTAGAGATTATCGTCGAAATAATTTTTTAGTCGACACGTCATTTGTGAAACTCAAGATTGTCTTAAAACGTTTGCGGTGGGAGCTGTGTTAAAACACCGCACGAGTCAAAACTAACTTGCCAATTTCTACCGCAAAACTCTTTTCGGGGTTCTGCCAGATTTAGATATTAACTTCACACAGAGATTACACCGTGAGATCTAAATTATGTGTTTTCTAAGGGGTTGTACAGTATATTAACTATCGTCATCATGTTTACAGTCGAATTGGACCGTCAACTGATCAACAAAGAGCTTTTGGTAGGGAGGAGAAAGGGAGGGCAAGACATCTGCATAACAATTTTGCGGATGTATGGACATTAAGAGCGTTTACGCCTTCCAACGCAATTTGCCTTGAAAACAGTACATACTTTTTAAACACCTTAAAATCATGAACCACTTATCTTATATTTTATGTTACATACTAATAATTGTAGGACATTTTCTTGTCTAAATAGTTAGTTGAAAAAATATTTCAATTAATTTAGTATGTACGCATTCTATCATGATTACTTATTAGAGGTTTGTTAATTTCCCTTTTAGCGTCAGTTTCGAAGCTCAAAATATCATAAAAGTACTGAAATATATAATTAACAAAAAATAATAACCACTTGATAAGATCCTTGAGAGAATAGTTAGTAGAAAAAAAAATTGAATTTGGTATCTTATCTATGAGAAATTAAAATTCAAAAAATGTGAAATATTTCAAATTTTATATGTATTTTTCGACGATATACCATATTTAATTTAATATAATAATATCTTAACAATAAACTAGAGCATATTCTTTACAATCATGCATTTAAAGTTTCGATTATTGTAAATTATTTTTCTGTGAATTTTTTAAAATGTCTCTAAAACACTGGTCGAAAACGAAATCAATTCAGTACGTGGATCATAGTGGGTTAATTTGACTATAGAATATACTAACATTATATACCGGGTGTTCCAGACCACCCGTCCAGGCTGATTATTTCGAAAAGTAATTTTTTTTTTATCGGAGATTATTTTTGTTTTTGTTTTGCTTTTGAACTAATTCTGTTTTGTTTTCGTTTTTATTCATGGTTCTAGTTTTGTTTTTGTTTTTATTTTTGTTTTTGACTTTGATTTTTGTCAAAATCAAAGAAAATCGTTTTTTGTCGATTGCAGCGCCATCTATGGCGAATCAAAAAAAATGTTCCAGACAAAATGTTTGTCTTTTTTCATGACGAATCCGAATCTGCAAAAAAAAATACGGGTTTTCATTTGAATTTTTAAAGTTGCACCCCTTACCCCTAACAGGGGGTTGGGGGTGAGGGGTGTTTTTGGTATGATTTGATAGAGTTTCAAAAAATATATGACATGTATTTTTTTGTTTTGATTTTTTTTTGAAACTTTTCGAAATAATCAGCCTGGACGGGTGGTCTGGAACACCCGGTATATGCTACTCACACGGCGATCCGTATGTGTGGGTTTGAATTACCCATGAATTACATAAAACCACGTGCGCAAGGCGTAAACGCTCTTAACAGTCATCAAAAGGGCTTCCCTTTGACACCTTTGTACTATAGCATAGGACCCTTTTCATTTACCCTATTTTTATATATGATAAGAATTTTCTGTTTTATGACTGATCTGATATTTTTGATCATAAACTTTTTCTCTTGCACCAATAAAGTTCTATTGTAGTGCCAAATCTAACAAAATAGAAGTTCAAATAATAGTCAAACATCATCTTAATGTAAATGTCAAATTGATAAGCTTAAGAACGATCACTCTAGACAGTTCAATATATTTTTGAGCGGTTGATAATAATAAAGTTATTGCAAGTGATGACGCGTAACACTTTCGGTATCGGAGAAGAGTTGCACTCAAAAATGGCGGCCGTTAACAAGCAGCGGCTCCTCAACCTAAAGCCATCATACTATCGAGATCACCATGAATTGTATATTTTTGTATATAATAAGAGAAGGATTTCGTGTCTTTGCTAATTGTCGGTAAATTGTTAAAATCATCATAGTAATGAAACTAGATAGCTAAGAAATTCCATTACTTGCACGTTTTGAACATTTGTATAATTACTATTAATATGAATGATATTAAACTATATATTGTAAAGTAGCGAAATCGGGCCGAGGTAATGGGCAAAATATCTTTCTTGCTATTACTATCAGGCTTCGGCGCTTTGTGCAAAATGTGGTCTTTGAAGATAAACGAATAATAGTTAGCCTTGAAAATAACTTACAATTAAACAGTGATTTGTCTGCTCGTTTTTGCGCTATAAAGGAAAAATGTAACTATTAAAGTTGCAACAGTATTTATCGATATAACAACTAGCTATTGTTAGAAACATGCCCATACAAATTTAATATTTCATAGAGTGACAGAGGTGACAAATTTAGAACAAAGTTCTCTCGAATATAGTACTGTCCAGCCACACGTCATTTCAACACGCTCGCTCTAATTCAGTTATCTATTCTCTGCTGTGTGTTTTATTGTATCCTATATTTTCATATCTCTCAATCTGAATATTTAAAAATCTCTTTGGAAAATCTTCGAAACTACGATATCAGTTCAGTCAGTATCAGTTTAAGTAAAAAAAATATTTTTTTTTACTAAAACTAACAAAATAAAAAAAATAAATTATTTTTTTATTTATATATAGCTGTAATTTTTTTATTGCCACAGTAACATGTGGCTGGTATAGCAAATACATAATATTTATATAAGTCAAATATTTTCATGTATTGCTGTATTTGGTATACGTTAAACTTAGGGGTTAATATTAGTTTCCAAATTCCAGCTATGGCAGGTGATTCTTTACATAATAATTATGATTGATAATGATTGGTGACACACTATAATGTTACAAAATTGATAGCGCGGGCATAAGCAATCTAAATATTCTTTCAATATTCTATCCCTATGGGACGGCAATCTGAAGCGAAGGGCGCAAATCAGACGCCAGCCCGGCGAAAAGCTTATTATAAACGTATGAAGTAGTGTTTTCAATTATCATTTTAGTAAATAGAAATATTAAATTTGCAGTTTTCAGCACTATCAGTCCATATAGCTCTGCATAGCATAGCTCTGCAAACTAAAAGAAATTTTTGAAAATATTTATCATGCTTAATAAAGTAACATATAGATACTATAGATCCACTACTACTATAGATATACTAATAAAAAAGATTTAGGTTATTTATGTTGTCTATTAATTTATTTTCTATATTGTCTTTCGCATTTTATGATAAACAACTACTGGAGCTGCCCTCCATTTTTGCACTCATAAAGACTTGCCAACTTCTTATTGACCGAAATGGTCTGCGGAATATTTTATACGAAAAATTGACGTTTTTAAGGATACGGAAAAAAATTCTTCAAATTGATACACAACTATCTAGGCAAGGCTATATGTAACTTTATATTCTAGCGACTAGTTTTTATGAAAATGTATTAGGTATACACCATTATGCTGTTATAGCGGCACGTGTCGGCACGTATCTGTTTTACATGCTCTAGAACATGGCCTATCCAAATAGCGCTGTTAGAATAAATGACATAATATAACGTTTTTTGTTACATGTCTACTCTATTTTCACATTTTAACCGATTTCAAAAAGAAATAGGTACTCAATTTGATTATACTTTTTGTACACATGGTACGCAATTACGTCACAGTATGAGATTACGTTGTCCATTGTAAATCGAATGAAGAACTTCTAAGGGGGGCCCGCTTAGTGCGTATGAAGTGTGAAAAAGCTCTGAAAAGGTAGCCTGCTGACTGCGGGGTGTGGTGTGTAGTGCGTGTGGTGAGTTTAGTGTGTGATGGTGTAACCTTCGTCCTGCAAGCCAGACTCTGTTGCCCATCTGTCGCTGGTATGACCCGAGCACAGAGTTCATGAGAGTATGCCCGTCCATCAGGAGGTCGCGCGTGAAGAGGGGCGAAGCCACGCAGGTGAGCATGCGGTCCGTTGTCTGCCGTATATAGAGATGACTCTCCTGTATGTCAGTAGATGCGATCCGGCTGCAGTGCTGTAATGGAACCTTTTGTTAAAGTGGCCGGCTGTTGAACGCAGTCGACATTACGGGAAACTACACTGTCACAACAAAATCGTTAATAAACTACGTTTTAATGTGTTATTTGAGTATTTCAGATACACACCGTGATACCGCAGCGACATAACTTAATTATAAGCTATAAAATATTGGTCCGTCAGCCAACCGAACTTACATCATGTCTGGCTACGGATTAAGTGAAAAATTAATTAGCTGTGTGAGAGACTTAATTTACAAACGACAACATTCAACCGTGTGACATGCGACCGGCAGTTCTGTGTAAAATATTATTAACGAAATATCTCAATTTTGGCTCGAATATTAATCCAATCAAGGATTAAAAAGTATAGAGTGCCACATCACGATCCTTACACATTTTCTTTGCTACATTGTTCATAACTCTGTTCACGTAAACACGCCGGTTGAGAATACTCTTCTCGCCACCTCCGGACAGTGATCAATAATAATTAATCTGATCATAGTCGATCAGCTTTGGACTTCACCTGAACCTCCATTTCTCCACTATATCCCTCGCTACATCAGTACGAGGCCACGACACAATAGGCAGATAAAAATTATCTAGTCCGCGATGACTTTAGACAAACTTTGCAACAATATCGTGTAAAACTTTTTAGTAATATAGTATGTTGCAAGAGTTCAAAATCATTTAACAAATTATGCTAGCCCATTAATATTTAAGAGGCCTCTGATAATAATAGCGCGATAATTAAATAAAGACGTTACGAAAAGGCGCAGTAGCGGCGCGCGGCATGTCGTGTGATGGCCGACGAGTGGAAACACATGCGGATGAATATTCATGAACAGGGGAAAGAACATTGTATTTAGCTCTGTACAAACACTTTAGCTCAATCCGTAGTCTTAATAATTTTACATATTATAAAATCAGCGATGACGTCATTTCGAATAAGCCTTTATTACTAAAAAGATTTAACCGGATTTTTATGCTCACGTTTATTATTTATGACTATATCTTAGTCATTTCATATTATTTATGACTATATCTTAGTCACACTCGTAAAATTTATATTTCGATTATTGACTTATTCTGTATAGCCACATCAACGCGGACGATTGACACAAACTTGTGCAACTATTTCTTTTGATTCAAAAGATCGATTTTTTTAAGGAATAGTTTATGTTTTAGCTGGTAAAGTGAATCCTATATTTCATATGCCGCACAATTACAAGATCGATAATGCAGTTTTACCTTCTTTTACTTATGTTTCCTATTAGACTAATCCAGAAAGAATACTGGATTAGTTGTCACACAACCAAGAAGTAGTAGTAGTAGTCGTTCGAAGTAACTAGTATGCTGTATATAAAGCAAAGATAATTCCAATACAGCTTCTGGGGATAAATATAAGCAGTTATCGGGCAATGGCACTGAATTTAGGCTCGACAGTTCTATCAACCCTCTGTAGCAGATGGCAGCAATGTATCTCATAAATGTGGTGTAATAGATTCCTAACTATTACGTATACATTAGATTTGGATTTCTTTGTATTAAACACTTTGGTGACCATACTTGCCTGACTACAAATGTACTCAGTCGTAGTTTGTGCATACCTAGGCTCTATTGACAGCTTAAACCATATAATCGTATTTTGATTTAAGTGAACAGAAATTAGCAACTTTAAAAAACCTACCACAGATACTTAAGGTGAAATGGGCACGAAATTTGTCAATCCATGCTTAAGTAAATTTTTAACTTGATCTTTGAAAACAATTAATTACCATATTTTTTTATGTGTGGTTAATGTTAACAAAATACGGCATCGAACTGCAGTTATTGAAACACGAATAAAGAAATTTGCCTCTATAGAAAAAAATCATAAACTTTCATGAACACTATTTTTGAAATTCCCGTCGATTTATAAACGAATATTAATCAGTAACTATGAAAGATATTTTCATAAATAAATTATAGATCTATTTTCAATAAGCAATCTAATATATTTGTGTACCCACTTTTTATAAAAGCATATGGTTATTTTTATAAAATAATATTAAACAAAATATTGGCTCTATTTTCTCGCGCGCGACCGCAAAAATCACCTAGGGAAATCGCAATTGGGAACCATGTCGCCTGAGTGTTGTATTTAGGGTTGTCACTAGTCAACCGTACTATAATATACAGAGTGGAAACTTTCAGCTGGGCAGTAAGGAGAACTACCTTATCCGTTTCAGTTACACGAAAGTGGTCTTAGGAGACTATACATATTTTTTTATGGAAATTTGTTTTCCATTCACAGATTTAAAAAAAAATTACAATTAGCAAAAATAGCAAGTTCATGCAAAAAAAAAATTTAATGTTATTTTAGTTACCAAAACTGTATTTTTTTTGAAAATCTGTAAATGGAAAAATAAAATAGATGTTAGAATAATCTTTTCCAAGAGATATTCCTGTAAACTGGAAGTCCCAGACAATAGCGAGGCGTTGAGATATAAGCGAGCTATCGTTCAAAAGGACCGCCCAGTGCAACAGAGCCTTTCTCCCGTGATCGTCCGACAGCGTCCGTAGGCAATTCGCTTTGTACTACGTAACATCGTACCAAGTTACTGTGAGCTGTCAGTGTGGTAGTGAGGCGTATTAGACTCGCAAATACCCCGCCTTGGACATGTAAATCTCGCGATGAAAACGTAGACGTGACAAGTTTGAGGATAATCTCTCGAGTACTGTTTACTTTACCTTCATCAATATCAGACTCTATTTATTCACTGCTCATAACAACAGGTATAATTATATGAAAAGGGCATTCGGACGGTAATATTTAGATGTATTCATTTTAATAACCCTACATCCAGTGATAGAAATGTATTAAGCAACAATATTTGGCTATTATTGTTTCGGCGTTAAATGCTGAAATAAGTCCTATAATTTCAAACAAAAATTTAAAAAATTGCTCTACTGATAATATGTTTCTGAAAATACTTTTAAATTCCCAAAAGTCTTACCTTGATATATTTTAAAACTTGTTACATGTTTGTCACCTTAAGAAACATATAATCTCCAATTATCACTCTCCTTTATAAAAGTGTGTGTATAGTAGGTAATGACACGTTGTCACGTTTAGCTTTGATCAGGCATATTATTTAGATACTACTTTTTATTGAACAAATATACCGCTATGCGCTATACCGCGATCTTGTCAAGGAATATTCTGATATATTGAATCTAGACGTAAATTTTCTAATACCTTCGTGTGCTAAACCTCCTAAATATACCGCTAGTTTATTGCTAGTTGCATCCTTCTTAAAGCTGACATTAAATTGTCCTAAGCTCAAAAGCAGCCACTAGGTGCCAACAGTGACCAACAATTTTACTTCAATTCAAACTGGCCCGCACTCTAAAACTGATTGATCCTTCGCCCGTCCTATAATAATTGTGTACCTGTACACTACCTTAATAATAAATTGACTTTCATATCCTTTTCGGAAATGTGTGCCATTTTCTACCTACTAGCTCAATACAGTATAGCCGTTTAAAAAAAACGTTAGGATTTCGTCCTTTTGCACAAAAAAGAAATCCGCAGCAAATAACAATATCCGGCTAGCGCGCGGTGTTACTAGAAGAATTTCTCCTCTTTATTAAACAATTTCTACCTTAAATAGAGGTTACGTTGGCATTTAGTTTTAAGGAATATATAAAATGTCTAGAGAATATATTGTAAAATTTTAAGCACATCTTATCATAACTAAGTTCCAATTTTTTTTTTTATTCAATTAAATCTATGTACATTGTACGTTGAAGAGAAAATAAAGATTTTTTTTAATTAAATTATTTGTTATTACTACATTTTATAAGTCGTTTTCCGCTGTATGTGTGTCTGTATGCTTAGATCTTTAAAATTACGCAACAGATTTTGATGTGGATTTTTTAATACATAGAGTGATTCAAGAGGAATGTTTATAATATGCATAATAACTCCATTTTTGAAGTCCAAAATCCACGCGGGCGAAGCGGCGGGCAGTAGATAGTTTTAAGATAAAGAACAAAACCACCAAGTGACCCCATAGCTACAATTTTGCAAACGAGCTGTAGTAAAAAAAAAGTTCACCAGCATTCTTGTTAGCTATCATTTCTCTTCTGGCCTACATTCCTTGTTATATGTTTATCGTGTCCAAATTTTAAATTAAGAACAATTTATTATTTCAATTCTATCTGCAATAAAATTGAAAACTTTTTGGCAAATGAGGGAAATTGTAAAATAAATTTCTGTGTAGGATACAAATAAAGGAAGACAAATTGAAAGTCTTATGAAACATTTTACATTATTATGAATGAGCATCGTTTCTTATGTTTTTGTTTACATTTAACAAATTTAGGTCATCTGGTCCCATTTCTTCATTCGCCAAATAAAGACTTGTTTCCTGCCTTAAACAAATATTGGCAATTTATTTACGTCTTTGTTGAATCTCAGAGTCAATTACTTAATTAGTATTTCATTACTTTTTCTCAGTAATAAAGATGACAAAAGAATGTTCATTTAAAAACATTACATAAACAGATTGTGAGTGTGTGTCGTTCTTTTCTATCTTTAGTTAGATATAGCCTAAATACATTAAAGAGATATTCTTCTCAGTCATCTTATTTACAATTGAGTCCTACAAAGGTAATATGCAGAAAAAATGTAATTTACATAATATACTCTCACAGTCATTTGGTATTACAGCAGTGACTATTTTACTCTCACCTTATCCTTCAGTGCTCCCTTTCTGAACAATAAGTAAAAGTGAGATAAGCCTTAGCCTGATTTGACCCTCAAAAACTCACAAATGAATTTTTTATTATGTGAGCGAGAGGTTTAATTTTTTTTGCAGTACAAAGGACATACGAGCAGTTCTTTGAAGCCTTTCGGAACGTTTTCGTGATTGAACGCACAAAGTGTTTTAAACATCAACATTGATACTTGTTTTTAGATGTGTTGCCCTCCTTGCCTTTTAATCATTCGTTGGGCCACCTGAAACTCACAAGCTGCACAAAACATCGTGTTCAGTAGTTATCGATAACGTCAGTCTGAATCGGCTGAAAACCAATGAATATACAATTATTATGAAAATATTTACTAAGTACATCTGTTGCTTAAAAATGTTAATACCTTACAACAAATAAAGCTAATTTATAAATTACTTAGTTACTGTAATATTTATTATACATACTAAACGAGATTGTTAAACTTTGCATTACAAACTCGAATAACACTTGTCAAATCTACAGTGTACAGTCGCTCAAATCAGCCGTACATCTGAAGGCTCAATTTACGTTCCTTATTCCGTGGAATCAAAACTCTGGACCTCTGAATGTAATCTCGACCTCAAAAGGAAAGTTCACACGGGGCGTCCACTTTTCGAGGACTTCTCAAAATCTTTGAGTCACGTCAATGCGATACTTAATTGCGTACAGCACGGGGCGCTCTCGACATAAGGGCTCACTTATATACCAGAAGTGTAAACATCAAAGAGACTCAAAGTACAGGAATATTTTGCGTTCCATAAGAATTTTTTCACGTAATATTTCATGAACAGATATCTGAGCAATCTCGTATTTTTTATATTAGGTAGACATAAGCTGTACACGAGGATTTATGTATTACTCCGTCATGCTCAGATGTTGTTTTTGAACCATGTTTTAAAAGAGAGATATTATCTAATATTATAATCGTTATGGCCTATTTCTAATTTATAAATAACATATATACTTATATGTTGTTTAGGAACTTAGTGATAATATTCATTACAAGCTGTTATTGTCCTCTTCCCGCGTTAAAAAAAATGCGTAGATATAAGTATAATATCTACTCCAGTTTTTACGAGCTTAATTTGTATATCAAAACAATGTATTAATATGTAGTTGACATCGTCACGTAATATACAATAAAAATATTTATTAATGATAGACTTAATATATTTTTCATCACATCTATTCGAAAAGAGGCAGTTTGATCCTCGTAAACAGGGAGCAAAATAGCTCTTTGATCCCTAGGGACGGAAAGTAATTAGAATTTGGAACGTGGATAAAATCGTGTGTCAAAGCCCCAATGACCAGATAAGAAATTAATTACTATCCGGCCACACGGGTGTCATGGAGTCATGACGTCAACGGTCAAGGTGACCTTGATGTCATGAGGCCATGACACCCGTGTAGCCACACCATTTCGAACATTGTATGAACAAATCACTGGCTTTATGGCAAAATAATATGTCTTCGTTGGCGAAATTAAAAAAAACGCGGAATTTTTTTTTTTTATGGTATAGGGGGGCAAACGAGCAGTCGGAGCCATTGTCATGACTACCGACGCCCATAGACATCTGCATAGAAGACAGCCTCTACACAAATGCGCTGCCCTCCTTTCTCCTCCGACCTCCATGGGGTGGCGGCTACTTACACCGCACGAAACGCGACAGCACAGCTGTCACTTTACGCCAGTCTCGTGTAAGCGAAAGGTACCTCCTCGGTCGTGCCGGCCCAATTCGGCTGCATGCAAGCATGCAGTATGGCA
>LUGF01042721.1:286113-297571 GCA_001625245.1 Calycopis cecrops
GTGACTACACTGTAAAGAATAAGTAGGTACATAATATTAAGTAATATAATTATATGTATGATAAGTGCTATGTCTTTTATATGATATCCATCAAGTAGCGGATATGAGATAGGCATCATTCACGAATTACGCCATTGTTAATCAATTCACATTTTAAGTGACACCTGTCAGATGTAGCTACATAACCTATACTAGTTTGAGACTTTTAAATGTGTATTTCTTTTTTCCCCAGTCTTCTATAATAAAAATTCTTGCACAGATTTGTTCAGAAAGTAATGTAGAATCAAACGATATTTTTTTCATATAAAGTAGTGACAATTTGCAATGGGATAACCAAATGTATGGAAGTTTAACATTGTTCTTTAAGTTACTCTAAGCAAGGAAATGGGAACGTGATATATAGCCAACGGTCATCGTAATGAAAAATTTAATAAAAGCCATACGCTGACTAATTATAACTGAAATTACATTATATGAAAATTTAAAACACCTGGTACAAGCAATTTGGTGACCCCAATCTAAAAGAGAGAGGCCATTTGCCGGAGCGCTGCAATTCCCTAGGTAAGCGAAATCCCGGTCTCCAGACTACACATAACAACAATTTTTCGTTCTGCTAACGATATAATAAATTTGTTTTTACTCTGTAGAGAATTATTAAAAAAGTAACGTCGGTTTATATTTTTAAACTTAGCAAATTCTACACGACATTGATCTATATCCTGCTTATATAATAAATGCGAAAGATTTAGCTATTGCTCTTTTATTTTTTGCAAAAACTACTCAGGTTATTAAGAAACTAAGTTCAAAAATAGATTACAGTCTGGAATAACATAATTTCACTTTTTATACCGAAATTAATGTTTCTCTTGGGATATAATTCTGTCTATGGATCAAACCATACGACACAGCTAGGATATACATATACAGCTACATGGTAGTAAACTGCCAACACATACTACAAAGTACAATACTATTATAAATTATAATTAATACCTATACGATTTAGACATCCGCTAGGAAAGGATTTCTGATTAGTTTGTTCCTTAGGGAGGAAATTGAAGTTCAAAACATTTTACGAAAATTTGACACTTTTAAAGTTATAAACTGAAAACATTATTATTGGCCTGTTGTGTAAAAGTACGAAAATACCTACATAATTTAGCGTTTTGGTAATTCTATTTCTAATAGGGTGAAATTTGTATATTTGTATAAATTACATGGTGCAAAATTGTTAGCAACACTTTGTTTATCGAATACAATTTATCGTAGAGGCTTTTCTTCCCGTACGATTTCAAATTTCTTTGTACCCGTTTTACACGCCACACGAGCCAAATGAAGTGATTTAAATATGTCTCATAGGCAGCTTAATGAAACAAATATTTCAGTCCTTTATTTTATTTGACTTATTATTATATAGCTATTTGCTTAATTTTTCGGGTAAAGTTATTTTAAAGCTTGGAAGTCCTTGCGATCGCTGGTTTCGACTTCAGCAATGATCATAATTTCATAAGCATAAAAAGCAGATCCTACTTTTTGCCAAGGTTTTTCAATTGTTGTAATTGCTGATATTTTTATCGTGTTTGTGTAGGACAAACATTACTATTGAAAATAATGTCTTATCTTAAATTTTTATCCTCTGGACAACTACAAATTAACGGTAAACTCTGTTCAATCTCAAGGCTTTTTACTGTAGCATTGAAGAAAAAAGTTTTACTTAATATTTCCAAAGGGATTTGACAAAAGCGTTATACTGAATGTTATCACGAAAGCAATATACCATGACGATTGAACCTGTATTTCGGTGCTATCATGTATATACGTCTAACTTTTATTGCTTTTTGCGTGGCTGTTACAAATCGATTTGGCTTTAAGCCAATCGCATCATTTAAATAGTTTCTCTTCACAGTCACACATTTTACAAGTAGGTAGGTGCTTCAGTTCGCGAAGTGCTGTCGATGTTTACGATTTTTTCCGGAGCAGCGTCGGCGTCGGTTTGTTAGGTAACATTTAGTGCGATTTTGCCGTTGAATATTCTTGCGAATTTTTAATAGGTACATTTCATTTGAAAATGTCTTTACATTTGCTGAAATATGATTTTGAGATAGCTATTACTTTGTTAAAAATCAAAATCAACAACATGATACTATGTATTGATGATTACATCATCAGATGGCATCAGGGAAGACCAATGATCAGATTGATTGGGTACTGTCCGAGGGCCGCGTAAATAATAACAAAGCTCTACGGCTAGTGTAATAACCAAATAGTATTCTCAAAAGGAAAAGCGTTCGCAAGGTAATAGTAAAGAATAACACCATTATTTTATATTAATAAAGAACTGTCTTCCTTTATTCGGAGCTATACTTGCCATTGTACAATATTTCTATCTTTTTATATTGCCGTTCTGCGCATTGAAATAGAAAATATCAAGCAATACACGGGAGACGTTCTTGTTACGCCACCGGGATACTTTACACAAGTATTTAACTTTAGTTCTTACCTTATCTTTTGTGTAAAGAAACAGCAGTTGGAAATATTAAATTCTTGATTACCTAAGCAATCTGATAAAAATATGCTAATACTATTAAAATAAAAAAATATTTTTTTTTTATTACGGTAGGTACTTTAATTTTTAACTCCAAAAGGCTAAGTGACCGTCTGTCATGTCGGATTGCCGAAAACGGAAGCCTTATGGAGTCACTTTGTTTTTCGTATGTCCGTAGTTCCTCTACATCTGTCTGTTTCTCGGATATGCGTGAAAGGATTAAGCTGAAATATATGTCAAATAGAGAAAGAAGTTTGTTACTTCTTGATGCTTTGAAAAAATCATACGAGTACATTGAAGTCGCAACACAATATCAAGTTATCTAAGTTACGAAATAAAAAGCGCAAATTTTGTATGAAATCTCAGGTTTTCGAAAGCCTATTTCTGTTGATCATGAAATTCGGCAAGAAATAAGAACTTTTACAAGTAATGAAAATACCGATTATGTTTCGTTTGCTTCACTCAAAATGTGTGTAGGCACCCGCAAAAATAAGTATGCCAACTCGTGTGAGTTGATTAACTTTTCGAGATCCCACATACGCAACACATAAAATTTCGACACATTTTTTATTTTCGTTCTAGCCGAAATAATATACGATATTATAATTATGTAGGTATAGATAACTAACAAACATAAATCAATATCTATCAAAATATGAATCGACTGTATTTTGTTTCTGTATTAGCTAGCAAGAGGCATTGAAATTGCTACATGGCTGGGGGGCTTGGGGGATTTGGAAAAGGGTAAAAAGGTCAATGAACTTACATTAGCTCTGCTTATTGTGGTGTTAAATTAAAAAAAATGCATTCCATTTTTACAGAAAAAAAATCAAGAAATAAAGTGTTATCTGTTTTTTACGTTTGTAAAATGGTCATATAGATAGTATCATATTATGATATTTATATATATATTCTATGGAAGGTCTACTTCAGAGCTTCATGTCTAATGTAGAAGAAATATCTATAAAATATATAGTTTTCGCAAGTATTATAATATATAATAATAATACTTGCGAAAACGGGGCGGACTCATAGCAATAATTTGCTACGACACTAAACTAGAGGGCAAGTCTATTTTTGTCTCCTCGGCGTAACAAAAATTATTATTCTTATCACTTTTTTTCAAACTTCGCAACCTGGCTGTCACGGAAATTATTAATTATTTGATTATCCCATAGTTGCTCTAATCCTACCATATAAAAAAGTATCCTTTACTTACACATCCTGCTTTTGCAGGCTAAAATGTCACTGTAAAAAACAAAATAGCTAATTTTAATCCTAATTCTCAAATAGTGGGGTTATTCCAAGTCTATCTCTGTCTTTATCGGGTATACGGTCGTGGCTATTCTATAGATACTCCTACGATTTCTAATGTCCCATTAAATTATATAACATTATAATGACAACAGCTACGAGCAACACAGTTTCATTCTTTACTAAACGACTTCCACAATCCGTTGGAATTTTAAACACGAGCTGAAATTTAAATCCTGGCGCGTGTCCGGAACAGAAATAAAGACTGTATAATATGTGAGTTTTCTGATGTAAATAAATGTGTAAATTATTTTATACTACCGACTTTAAACTTTTTTTTTGGGTATAATATTAATACACTTTATTATACAATAATGATAGGATAACGTCTGAAGGGCCATATAGACTCGATACACGATATTCTATAGAAGAAGCACCTGACGGTACCTACCAAGACGCTAGACTAACGTAGTGTGTAAAAGCCCACAGATATTATTATTATTATATTAATAATCTACACAAATAATATGAAGCTGAAGAGTTTGTTTGTTTGAACGCGCTAATCTCTGGAACTATCGGTCCAAAAAAAATATTTCTGTATTTATTAGTCCATTTAGCGAGGAAGGCTATAGACTATTTTTAAACAACTGCGGCAAAAAACGGAGAAAGTTGAAGGCGTCTGTTAGTAAATTATAATCTTTAAAAAACTATGAAATGTGAGACGGGAAATAGAAATCACGGGGCGAGTTATACGGGTTGATCATGAATTTGTACATCTTTGAAAATGGTTTTTAAATTTTATGGGGAATTGAGAAACCTATATTATTTTTAAAGTGAAAACTTCTACAACATCGAAATATATAATGAGTTGACGTCAGCATTCAGCACGTTACTCTTACGTAAGTAGCAGGGAATAGTGGCAATGATAACTCGTGGGAGATATACGACGCAACGCTACTATATTTTTAGGATTCCGTATCTACCTAAAAGGTAAAAAGGACTATGACTCCGCTGTCCGTCTGTCTGTCACCGTGTCCTTTCTCATAAATCATGATAGCTAGAAAGATGAAATTTTCACGAATTGTGTATTTCCGTTGCCGCTATAAAAACAATAATACTAAGAATAAAAATAAAATATTAAGGGCCGAATATTTAAGCGTTTTTTCGTACTTTTTGGTATGATGATGATTTAAGAAGGTATGTAACCCTTCGTTCGAGAGTCCAACTCGCACTTGGTCGGTTTTTTAAATAATTTGTATAGTCAGAGGGAGCAAATAAGTTGTCAGAAGCTTCCCTATGACTGCTGATGCCAGATAAGACTGCATAACAATATTTTTTTTTGGTATAGGGGGGTAAACGAGCAGTCGGAGCTATTTTCATGACTACCGACGCACATAGACATCCGTATAGAAATTACACAGATGCGCTGACCTCCTTTCTCCTCCCACCTCCATAGGCCACCGGCTACTTACACACCGCACGAAACGCGACAACACAGCTGTCACTTCACGCCGGTCTCGTGTAAGCGAGAGTTACCTCTCCGGTCGTGCCGGCCCAATTCGGCTAAATGCAAGCATGCAGTGCGGCACTACCTCTTACTTAAGCAAATATGTTGATTTCAGCATAATTGTTATGCAGATTTCTGTTGTCTTTCTTTTCTCCTTCCTTACAGTGGGCCACATGAAACTAAACTGCACGGAATATGACGAAAGTATCACGTGAGCAGAAGGTACCTGACATGTCAAGCCTGTCGGACATATCGGTCATATTACGACCTTGTAATATCCGTGTTGTAAGTTATTAGGTTCAGTTAAACGTTACCTATTGTTTCGGAACTATAATATACGGTGTAATAAAATGCTTATGATCCTGGGTGTGTCATTTATATTCATGACACATAATATCTGCCATTTGCTGCCGATATTGCCACATAAATATGTATCGATATACCTACGTCGCAACGTGCGGAGAAATTGTTATTGTAAATTGAACTTCATCAACTTAATAATATGATTTAAAGTCAAGTGTAGGTACATGTTTAGTCAATCTATCCTAATTCAAAGAGGTATCTTACTTTTAGTTCTAATTATATATCAGGAATCTCTACAAGACAAGTCATTTCTCTTGTTATTAAAGCTATACCTAAATGTTACTTAAATTTTCATAGAAATCACATTAATTACCAAATCTAAAGTCTTAGAGGTATTGAGTATAGACGATAAATAAAAAACATGGTTTTGCATGAAAAACATGCGTACCATTGTGCTTTGTAAGATCTTAATCTTGGTGTAATTATTCTTGTCATAGAAAAAGCCTGTAAGATGTTACAGGCCTTTGCTTTGTCTGAAGGTTCTGAAATGTGTATTAAAATTAAGAGAGATATGGTAAATAATAATAATAAGTATAAGAATTTCCTAATCTAATTTTGCGTAATACCATACGTAAAACTTAAAAGAAAAACCTTAAAAAATCCTTACCAACAATAGAACCGACTACTCGTTTCCCCTTCGCACAAACAAATGTACCATTACAATATCAGCTACATTTAGAATTCGCTGAGAACGAGCCAGCGAAATATATAACCGTGAGTTATAGCGGCAGGCGCATTCCTTGAATGATTGAAAAATGTATTACAATAAAACCGGGGAGCGGTATTCGCGCCCTCACAAATTCACAAAAAGTTATGTCGGGGAGGAATTGAAAGTAAAGCAGGCGCGCGGTATATCAGTCTGGCACGGGCCACTCATTCATTCTGGCGGAGTAATCTGCGAGCCGAGGTGCTTCACTAAACTGATTACGGGCCAGAATTAAGCCGTAAACTCACTTTAATTGCAGCACATTAATGGCCGTCGCCCTCACAAAGACTTTATAAGGATGTTTCTAAGTGTTCCAAATTTAAATAGATGTAAAAAGTTTTTACATCGAAAAAGGTTTTATGTAAATGGCGGTCGTTACATTAATGAGGATGTGTGTGACTTTTAAGTGTATCATCATCATCATAAGCTAGTCAGACGTGCATTGCTGAATAAAGACAAGATACAGTAGATGAAGTACATTTATGAGACCATTAATTTTGCGAGTAAAAGGCCACAGCCACCCGCTTAATCAAAGTCATATACGTGTTTTTGTATTTTGAATTCTGACATTTGTCAAATATTTTTTTTGTTATCTATTTATTATCTAATATTTTTTTTGTCTCGCCCCTGACTTTGCGTAGGTATCTTGTACATTCTAAATCTATGGCTATATTAGCCACATTCATACCATGCCTTAACTCCATAAAAACTACGAAAAAAAACCCGTTAATATAGTTTCTATTGTTGGGATATTTCTGTCTGTTTTAATTTTTTCATCTAATTTTGTCGTGAGTAAACAAAAATAAACCGTTGCTTTTGGGTAAGGAAATGATTACATTGCGTCTGTTTTTGAATGTCTTTGGGACAATTTCCGAGCCCAATGTTTTCGTTATCTTTTGTCGGTATAATGAAATTGTCTTTGTACATTTGAATTTATAGGTTCCCTAACAGGGCTTCCAAATTGAAAAGTGCAGTACCTAAAGGTAAAAACTATAGATAGTAAAAAGTAAAGATAATAAGAGGTATAACCTACTATGTCAATTATTATGAGTGTCGATAGTTACTAAAAGGCTCACTTTTGGTCTAGGAGAAATCGAATTTCAATCTCTGGGTGACCGCACTATTTATAATATATAAAAAAACTGATGTTTATCCCGGTCTTTACGGGCCTATTAAAACTCGTATAACATTATCAACCATTTTAGTACTTACATAATTATACAGATACCTAAATAAAATGTTAAAATAACGCGTACTGTCGCGAGATATTCACTAGTACTAATAATAAACTCTTGATAGATGAGAAATGCCTGAAAGTGTATAATAACAAAATTATTTAAGAAACTATATTATTCATTTCCGAAATATCGACAACACATCAGTTAGATCTAGTAACAGATGTTTGTGAGTATTGGTGACTACTGTAAAAGAAAACCCTGAATGGTCAAATACGTATGTAGAAAATCCTTTAAATACTAGTACATAATTGACTGCCGACATAAATCTGGACATCGTTTGAGTCACTACGTCACTAACACACAAATATACGATATTACGTACAACGGTACAACGAGCAGTATAAATATCCTTGGAATTGGAGAAATCGTTATCGCTAAGAACTTTAATAAAATCTTGTTTTGTATTTAACAAAAGAACGCGGCTCTATATGCCGGCGGCGCTGCCACCATTACTTCCGGGCTGCCATGTGTAGCAGCTGAATAGCCATTTTATATCATTTATACGTACTGTATATTGATGACTGTTCAAATGGTTTCTAATCACTTTTTTTAGTTCGGCTAATGACAATTTCTTTGTTACAAGGTTTATCAACACCAATATTTTTAAGCTTTAGTTCGATAGTTTGAAGGCGCTTTTTTATGGTCTACCATAAAAAATATTTCCCTATAGGAGAGCAAATAGGCAGTTGGCCATTTTCATGACTAACGACGCCCATAGACATCCGCATAGAGATAAACAGATTCGTTGCCCTCCTTCCTCCTCCACGGGCTTTTTTTAATGCAGGGGAAATTCTTCAAAAGATACTATATAGTTGCTATACGGGAGAACAGCAGCCAGGTTATGTGGGATTCTTGCACACTAAAAACCCCTGCGTAAACGATCCTCTACACCATAGAAGGGCTGCGAGGACTCGTATCGAACTTCATCCGCTGCCCCTCTTCGTGCATTGCTAGGAGCTCCTCTCGATAAACTCTGTTAGGTCATTGTTTATTAACCTACTTACACAGCATGAAACGCGACAGCATAGCTGATACTTTACACTGGTCTCGTGTAAGAGAGAGGTACCTCCCCGGTCGTGACGACCTATTCGGCTACATGCACTTGCACATTTGGCATTACCTCTTCCTGAGATTATAAGTTTTGTTTTAACTAACAGGAATCTTCGCTACAGCTTCAGCTATTATTAGTGCAAAACACATAATATACATCCAAATATTTAAAATACTTGGTCGATACATAGCGGTGTTCATATTAAAGAGCCCTTATGTGTAAGATGCTAGTAGCACGTCTGCGTTTTATAAACTATTTGTATGCAAATACAGGACTCCCGCAAATACAGTAACAATATCATACAAACACTGCAGAATACGTGAACGCATTATTTATACTATTATTATTTCTTTACGTGTTGAATGTATTTTTAATGGTGTAGGAGGGCAAAGGAGTAGTCGGAGCAATTTTTCTGACTACCGGTACACACAGACATCCACATAAGTACAGACGCCCGGGCCTCCTTTCTCCACCTCCATGGGCCACTGTATTCAGGTTTTACACTTTAAGTTTATTTACAAAATATGTATTAGTTAATTAATTTAATTATTCGTGTTATTTTTATTTTACATTATTGTCATACAGTTACGTCTAATTATTATTAACACATTTTATCTGATTCTGTATGAAAACTTAATAATATAAGACGTAGTGTATTGGTGCATTGCAGCTGATTTTGGGATTTACCTTTCATCGGTACTGCTTGTAAGTTTCTGATGGCCCGTAGGAAGGATATATTATATGAGAGCAACGCTATTGCATAAAAATTATAAGGATGTCAATAAGAGAGGGTAGTCATCAAAAAGCTATGACTGCTCATTTACCTCCTGTAATATACAAAAAAGGTGTGTGCTTTAGACCACACAACTGAAGTAAAACTTACTTATTTATCTACGGATTTAATACACAAATTCATTACCGTAGTTACAATGACTTAACATGTCATGATATTTATTTTTGAAATACAAAAATAATTTCACATAAACCAAATTTTTTGAATTTGAATTACAAGTTCCATTGGCATCGCCCGATGTGTGATTTTTGTAACGCTCTCGCTAGCTTACTCTCCAATGCGTGCGTATAGAAGTTTTACTTCAAAAAGCAGTAATTATATGTCAGTATTATCTTCGAAGTTATCTTGCTTCACTTAATGTAAGATATGGGCATAATATTGTCGTGTCACAATAATTTTATAGAAAACCTCGAGATCCTCAGTATGACCACAAGGAAACTACTGAGACACTTGGGAAATAGACTTTATACTAAAGGGGCAAACAATACATCAGAGCCTTTTAATGACTAAAGGCGCATATTTATTCGCACGATTTCTATGCTGCTTTCTTTTCTTTTTCCCCTCCCATAGGCCACCGGCTACTCACAAACAGCACAAAACGCGACAGCACAGCTCTAACTACACGGCAGTGTTATGTGAGCAAGAAGGTATCCCCGGTCGTGCCGGCCTGATTCCTCTACATTGCAACACTACCTCATACTACACTGAGGGCTTATTTCAAAGGTTACTATTAATGTTTCAAATAGCTATTCGATACTTACAACGAAATTACCGCGTTCATGATACACCTTATTTTCTTCTCACCAGCACTTGTGTAATTGTCAATTGAAATAGATTGTTTATTTTTCCATTTAAGTTTAGTAATAGGATAAATGAGATTTTAATGGGAACCTATGTCACCGGCACTTTTTGTAATATTAAAGAATAAAAAATAAAAGCATCTATAGGGGCGCAAACAAATAGTCATTTAATGGACATAGTATTCACATTTTAACTGTTCCCAAGTGTTATCTCTATTCATAAAATGTCCACAGGAAACGTCTACAGAACGAGAATTGCAGTAATATTCAACGGGACGAAGCAATTTGTGTTGACCGCTGCGCTTGTATTATCATACAGACGGACTGCAGCTAGGAATGCAAATACACCGACTGTTTTGTACCAAAAATTATACCACGCTCGGTCCCAACAGTCACTATAAATGGAGGACTTGTTTCGGACATATTTCAGTGAGGGAAGAAAGTAAAACTTTGATAAATTGTTTAATGTTTATAAAATAAGAAAGACTGAGAACTCGAGTTGTGTCGTGGAGTAATTTAAGCAATTTGAAGATATATTTTTATAGTATGGACAAACGTGCAGTCGGAGCCATTTTCATGACTAACACACATATACAAGCACATCAAGGTATAAATGAGTTGCCCTATTTCCTCCTCCCGTCTTGGGCCACTATATATTTACACACCACACGAAACACTACAGCTTAAAAGGTATTTTCCGCTGGTAAGCGTGTAACTGAGATCTCCCGGTTGTGTCGGCCAATTAATATTGTATCTTCTAATATATTCCATAACAGTTTTATATGAGACCTGAACAAGCTGTTTTGTAGTAAATCCTGTGTGTTAGAATAAATCGCGGAATGCAATTTTCATTTTCAGTTTCAGCATCATCATAGTCAGTATCACCCTTCAGTTGTGCCCTGTCGCTGACAGATCCGGGGCACTCCAACATAGGCGGCCGATGGCACCCGCGGGGTGCCAGCCCCACACATCCATCGGATCCCACCCAGGTTCCAAGGCAGTGCGTAAACGCATTTCCCCGCGAAAAAAAAGGGAAGTATCACCCTTCGCCTCTATTTATTTTTTGTCTAAAAAGGATTTATATAGCTAAGGTAATAAAGACAAGAAGATGCAGCCACTTTTTCGGCGGCGTGGGTTAGGTAGGGATTTCTTTTTTCACAAGGCGGCGTGGATTAGGGCGACTGGCGGATAATTCGAATTC
>LUGF01042721.1:324332-335028 GCA_001625245.1 Calycopis cecrops
TACGTTTAGTGCGTTTCATAATAAGGGGGCGGATGAAAAACATTTCAGCGATAAAATCAAGCCGACTTTGAAAATAAGTTAAGTAATAAAAAAGTGAAATAAGAACTAATTGGAACATTGCACAAATAAATATAATAATAAAAATAATAAATATGATTTAAGACGTAACTAATTGCATATCACACATACAAAAAAATACAGTCAAATTAAGGATCTCCTCCTTTTTCAAACCGGTTAAAAAGTGAAAATAGAGTAGGCAGATGACAAAATTTGTTATATTCTAAAAGCGCTTTATAAATAGGCCATGTTCTAGAGCACACGTGAATCAGATACGTGCCTAAACGTGCCGCTATAACAGCATAATCGTATGTAAATAATATATTTTCTTAAAACCTGTCGCTAGAATATAAAGTTACATATAGCCTCGCCTAGATGTGTATCAATTTGGGTCATTTTTTTGGTAACCATAGAGACGTCAATGTTTCGTATAATATACTCTAAAATCTTCTTAATCTGGAGACCATTTTTGTCAATAAGAAGTTGGCAAGTTATAATTGATAGATGTGAAAATGGGGGGCAGCTCTAGTAGTTATTTATCATCAAACGAGCGAAGGAAAAAATTTGTAGATAACATTAAGAACTTTACTATTTTTTACTTTGTTAGGTATGATAAAAAAATTAAGTCTATCTAGTTCTGTATTTTTTATACCACTAAACAACCGATTATCACTTATCATTAAAAAAAAATATTTTGACATAATCATCCTAAAAATGACTGCATTCCATGTATTCCATTGATTTCCTTAATGAGTATGAGAAGAGGGCATAAAAAAATTGCACCAAAAAATTATCCGGCATGACTCGGATTCTTAATCTATAAGCTATCCTTAACTCAAATCCATTGGTGGAATGCGGTATTCAGATTTTGCATATAATCAAATACTTACAGGGCCGCCGCTATATATTCAAGAGAATTTTGTTCTAAATTTGTCACCTCTGTCACTCTATGCAATATTATATTAATAAGGTCATGTTTTTAACAATAGCTGGTTGTTATATCGATAAATACTGTTACAAATGTAATATTTAACATGTTTCTTTATATCGCAAAAACGAGCAATCGACTCACTATTTTATAGTAAGTTATTTTTAAGGCATAGGTACATATTCGAATATCTCGAAGTCGAAGAACCACATTTGCACATAGCACCGAATGCTGGTCTTATTTATAAGACAGATATATAGGTTATACCTGAGACTTTTTGTAATATTGACTCAGATTTGATACAACAATAGTTATTTTATACAAGAGAAAAAATAAATTAAAAAATTGTACATTTTTCGATTTTGATAATAATTCCACTTCACAACTGGGTTGCTGGCCTTTGAGAAATTAATAGCTTATGATACAAAATATCAAGAATAGTTATTTAAGGAAATATGATTTCGCAGAGTAGAGCAGAGGCCGATTCTTATCCCACATAAAAATAAACAGGGTTATTTTATAGTATAAATGGGACAAAGGAAAAACCCTTTTGGCGATTGCTGACCCACATACGCATTGTTATGCAGATGCGTTGCCCTTATTCCTCCTTCCACTAAGATATACGACAGTTAGCCAACATATAAGCTACAGTTAGTGAGCGCATGTTGGGTCGTGCCAGTACATACGGTGATGATGATAGTTGAGATAATAATAGATTGTACTACCGCTAAGCAAACGTATAATTTAGAACTTACAGCATAATCACTCTGTGAATTTAATATCTAAATCCGGCAGAACCCGAAAGGAGCTTTGCGGTAGAAATTGGCAAGTTAGTTTTGGCTCGTCGGGTGTTTTAACGCAGCTCCCACCGCAAGCGTTTTAAGAGAATCTTGAGTTTCACAAATGACGTGTCAACGGAAAAATTATTTGAACAATTATTATATTAAAAACTAGTTGCAAGATATCTGCATATATCTTGCATCTACAATTTCATTTATAAGTATAAAAGATATTTATAAATATAGATAAGATTTTGTATAATGCGTGTACTTACGTACTCTTAGTTTCTCATAGACGCATTCTTAAGTTTTTTTTTATAGCATAGGAGGCAAACGAGCAGTTGGGTCACTTGATGTAAAGTGATCACCTACGGCCACAGACATCCGTAACACCAGAGGTCTAACAGATGCGTTGCCGACCTTTGTTACCCTTAATTCATTCTAACCAATCAAATTATTTAACCAATATCCGCTGCAAAGTATTAGAAAATGTTCACCACATAAATGAAATGCAGCTTGAAATAGCCCCGATTTAATAGTCGCTCAACAATTTCGAAACTCAAGATCCAAAATTGGAAAATTCTTTGAGAAAAATCACTTTACAAAGTTCGTGAAAGCGAAGTTCATAAGACTTTATTAGACCATTGCCAGGTGTAAAACAGCTGACGCCTTCGATATTAATATCTCATGGATATCGCCATTTCCACCTTGGTCCCGAATTTTAATGACCGTTTTGCGTACGACTTTTCATTGAAGACTCTCGTATTCTGTCAATAATTGATGGAGGGATTAGCGAAGAATGGTTCCCAAACTTGTTAAACGAATGATTGTTCGTTATACATTCAGATAAATATCAAAAATATTTTCGTTGTTCGAATAAATGAATTTAAGGTTGTTAATAATTCCAAAACACATAAAGGAAACTAGCGGGTTTCTTAGGGCAGTTTCATCACCTACACGAATCATTGTAAGGTTTCCAGCTAGTATTGTTGACCAGGTAACCATATATGACTCGATTTTTTCCAATAACCTGTCTAAAATATTTTATAAAGTTATTTATGTTAGAATTTTAGGTTATATACACAGATGTCAAAATGACAAACTTGTCAAAGTTGTGAAGACGTTTATTTTACTTTAAAGTTATTATGAACAATTATATTACAGAACAGAAGGTTCTACAGAATACAAATCAGCGTAACCAAATAATAATAACCTCATAACCTAGTTGTCACACGGAATAAATAAAAAAACTATTAGTTACTAAAATAATAGTTACTTACTTATAGATACTAAGTTACTTACTTACTAATAATTATGTTAAAATGGTTATAGCTAAATCTATCGTATTGGACAACTGTAAAGGTAGATTATAAGTGTGGTAAATAAATAAAATTAAATAAAAATAAAATATTTATTTCATTTATTCACTGTCATAATACATTTTCATTTAATTACTATGCTGGTGATTGGTTTTAAACCGACAACGGCCTTTAAACGTCAGAATTGTATATTTTGTACCTCTACCCTCCATAATTTGTTGTCATACTAAAATAGTCGTATAAAAATAGAATTGATTCTTTGATTAACAAAGAGTTGATTACAGGAATCGATAAAATATAATAAAATAAATAATAACATACTTATTTGTATGATATTAATTTCAAAGAGCCGTTTCCTGATGTTAATCAGTATAGTGCAACGTAAAATAAAGTATATAAATATTAATTAAATGTTCCTGAATCGATACATAGACGAATCGATTAGTCGCATTAGAGGCTAAATGATTAAATTCATATTTCTCGACCCTAACAAGTTCTACAATAAAAGTGCTGCAAAAAATACAAGTGCCTTAAAACTTCTTTTTTGACATACACGATTGATGTCTGTAGGTGTTCAGGCCTTAATATAAATAAGGCCAGTCTTAATATTATTACTTAACCCTCCAGCTCTGATAAACTGTTAGAAATACGACAACACAATTTTTCAAGCTGGTATTTCGTGAGCGCGTTTTTTTTTTCATTTCAGTGACCAGCGTAAAGGGACGGCTTTGCTGTCGCGTTTCGTTCGGTGTGTAAGTAGCCGGTGACCCTTGGCAGTGAGAGGAGAAAGAATGGCAGCGCATCTGTATAGCTGTATAGCCTCTATGCGGATGTAAATGGGTGTCGATAGTCATGAGAATGGCTCCGACTGCTCCTTTACCCCCTTTATAACATTTAAAAAAAGAAGAAGAAGTAGCTTGCTAGTAGTAGTATTTATACAACTACGCAATGGCTATAGTAGATATAGTCACCTAACCTAAACAAAAAATTAAATATAAAATATTGCTACTAAAAACACTTGGTTAATGGTGCTTGGGCCGTTTCCACAACTTGACGCGTTGTACTAAAAACAAATAGATAATTTATTTAGATAGAGTTGTTTGTGTATTTATTCTACTTAGTATCATTTATTCAACCTTGTTGTTGAGACTCAATAAATAAGATAATGTTGAGACCAAGCAGTGTATAACGGAAATGAAAAGGGAAACTACCTTTCGTGAACTTCTCTGTTTGTTTGGTTATATCACGTTTAGCCTATATTGTGCATTTGTTTCTCAGAAAGATTATTCTTTTCATAAGATTGTTGGAAGATTGTATGAATTTTCATATAAAATATGTTGTCAAAATATTAATTACTAAAAGTTATAGTTATAGTTACAGGGTAAAGTTATAATTAGTCTTCTGATATATTTTCAGATGGCTTTGGGACATTCCTTGATTTCAATAAGGACTATAATCGACGAAAAAATTGCCGCAGGACCGACAGACTAATAGCCTAGTCATTACATCCAAAAAATCGACCCCACCAGTGAAAAATTAGTTCTTGGATTTTTTTTCGTATGTTCCTCGAGGGGGAGGGGAGTCAATGGGAGTGTAAATTCAAATGTAGACTAGATCAGGCTCCGGAGTATATTCGAAAATGGTCTTTTTTTCCAGAAAAACGGTTAGATTTGAATAACTAGGCCATTTTTGATTTCAAAGTAAAGCCGTGACGACAAAAATTGTAGGAAAATTGATTCTCTACAAGTTTGATCTTCACATTTTTTTTCTAGGATCAAAATTTATAATGACTGGACAATGATAGATAGAAATTATATAATCCTAGTAACACAATTTGATTCGTCCAGGACTCGAAATCATTTAGCCATTGAACATGAGGGTGATCTTGTGTTCAATGTTGCAGTCAACTAACTTAATATTATGGAATATATTAGTATTGTAAACTATAATGCAAGGGTAACACAATTTTGCAACGTCTAAATTATACATATTAGGATAGGTACCTAATTATAATGATAAATACCATAATTACAATTATCAGCCCTAATAATTAATTTTCCAAACAAAGGCCTCTCATACTGAACGGAAAGACAAAATAAATCAAAACCAGCTTACGTAATTAAATTAAATTCCATCGGACCATCGGAGACCGGAAAATAGAATTCAACAAGATTCCAAAACACGCCGACTACGGGACTTGTGATGTTTTAAAAGAATCTACGAAACAAAAGACTCTTAAAGAGTTACACAATGTATAAGTAAACGTATAAACCACATAAGGCACGTTGTTAATAAACTGAAGTGTTTATCTCGGAATCTGTCTGTGTACCGAAGGGAATTGTGACCCCAATAAAAAGGTCTAGGTGTCCTACTAAGCAGATTGGTGGTTACGTGACAAGATCGCCAAATACTTGAAAGTAGCCTTAATGATCTCTCTTATTTTCGCCCTCCCTTATATAAATAGTGAACACAATATGGGGATGGAACGTGTCTTGCTGATTAATTGTGTGACTCGAGGTACAACGTCAGTTTCCGCAAAAGTTGAGTTTTTTGTTCGGATGTAGTAGGTATAGTAAGAGATAGTGGTGTTATCATGGTGCTTTTTAGCCAGATTGAGTACGAAAGCATATTCAAATATCGTATTAATATTTATATAAATGCGAAAGTAATATGTTTGTTTGTTTGTTTATTTGTTTGTTTGTTTGTTACTCCTTCACGCAAAAACTGCTAAACCGATTTTCATGAAAATTGGCATACACATAGATGGTAACTTGGATTAACACCTAGGAGTTTTCAAATCGAAAAATCATCCATGGGATGCCATGTGATGATTTTCTATTTTTCACAGGAACGAAATTTACGTGGGTAAAACCGCGGGGCGCAGCTAGTAGTAAATATGCCTTTCGCTCATTGGGCTCAGCCATCATGTTAGAACTATGCTGTGATTCTTGAAGTTTGTGTTTCCGTTGTTCTGTTGGAGGGAAAGAGAAAAAAGGCAACTGTGCAAGTAGTACGCGGATGTCTATTAATAAAAGTCCTGCGAACACGGTCGTCAACTTATTGATTAACAAAATTTTTTTTGTACTTTTTATTTATTACAGAATCTTCAGATCTAGTTATAGTATTGTGGTTACTTACGGTTTTTAACACGATAAGATGCTTATTAAAAATACAAGTCAAAACATATACCTTTGCTCGACGTTTCGACTGGGTCGCAGCAGCCGTGGTTACGGCAAAAAATTTTATGGTTTTGTGCATGCCTCCGACTGCATGTAAAAATTGAATTTTTATCTTGTTCTGGCATTTTCAGTTGATTTTCTATTTAGTTATTATTTTTGAGACAGGCAGGTTATTTGCTTTTTTTAATTTTTATTTTATTTACGGATTTTTAGTTAGATAAATTACTTAATCGGATCAATTCATTTCAAGAGTTTACATTATGTGTCACGAAGCCGCTGCCATAAGGTAGTCAGTTTTATTAAGCACTAACTGCCGCCCGCGACTTCGTTCGCATAGCGTAGTTGTATTATAATAATCAGTGGTTAGGTTATGCTAGACTATGTTTATACACAACGAGCGAGCGAAGCGAGCGAGTCCAGTGGATTGGCACAATGAGGCTAAACGTGAGCCGCCATATTGCAGAACGGCCCTGTTTTTCTAAATGGCTAGCCGTAATGTAATACGGCGTTTATACAATCCGACTGCGACATATGCACCACAAAAATCCGTCCAGTAGTTTCGGATATTAGCCTGGATAAACAGACTAACGGACTTACAGACAAATTCCTTATTACAAACGTATATATATATATATATTTTTAATCAATAGCCCATTGATGAGGACTTCCATACAAACTTTCAATCCCTATTCCATCCCGAACTTCAAAAATTCCGTCGTTAGTAGGTATCTACTCAATAAAAAGACGCTACTCACCAAATTTTGTTTCTGTAACTTTATACAGCTTTTGCTCGGCAATGATGAATCAGTCATTCAGGACATGTTATTTTACAAGTACCTATAGATATATCCATTTCCCAAACTCTATAGCTAGTTTATCTCTGTACCAAATTTAATCATAACTACTTTACTCGTTTAGGCGTAATAGCTTAATAGATAGACAGATTTACTTTTGCATTATAATATTAGTAAGGCAGTAAGCACTCGAAAAATGTTTTTTTGTCATTGTATATTTTTTTAGTATTACAGTTGTGATAATAATTATTTACTTTTTTGAAATTCTTGTGTTGAGCCCTTTAATTTGATACCTATATTGTAGTGTTCGAATAAAAAAAAATATTGAACTGAAGTCCAATGGCGTAGTATAGCCGCCATGTTTGGTTTTTTTAACGCCACCTATCTAAGAACACTTGGGATGCTAAGACGAGTCTAACGATACCTCAACTATGTAAATCCGTTAAGCGGTTCTAGAGATATGAGGTAATAAAGAATATTACATACATACAAGATACGCGCGAAAAACATATACTTTTCCTTGGCAGTCAGGTAATAAGCATCTTATCGTGTTAAAACCCGTGAAGTAAGCACAATACTTGTAACAAACGCGAAAGTCTCAAACAACCACTAGTTATAGTACTTAGCTTACTTAAATTATATAACCACACACATATCTTAGCATTTTATTCCCTAGCCTTTCAACAGTTTTCCTGTAAAAGGTTCATAATAAGACAGAGTTGTTTCTATATTAGTAGTGTGCGGTTTAAGCAACCGTATATCTGAGAGCAAACGTACTTTGTGGACCAACTTGTTTATCCCTGGATGTTTAGACTTTCTAATTTTTTTTTTCTTACCAATTTTAGTATGAATAATGTAGCAAATATAGCTCTAGTTTGATCATTTGTTTTATTTAAATTAACATATTGTGCAATATGGTATTGAAAAACACAATAAAACATTCATAATCATGCAAAAACGACTTGATGTTTTTTTTTCTAGTAAGTAACTGCTTAAATATTAATTTCAGACGCTATACGAAACGTGACAGTGTAACGGTCACCCATCTGTGGAGATGGTGGCGGTACCTTATATCTTATATAATAGACTCCATCGAGGTGACATTACTGACAGTTCCAGTGCACCTCACCAAAGATGACACGAAATGCCCTCATGGCAGTTTTATGGACGTTCGTTTAGCGTTGTTGAATTTTGAGTTCCAGTCACCGCCAAATTGTATCCAAATCAGGTAATGGTTCGTCAAAGAAAAGGTCCCTTTGTGACCAAAAAAGGCACATTGTTAAGTCATAATATTAGAAGAGTTTTATTTGATCGAATATGTATGTCTGAATATGATGTATGTCTGAAATATTCAAATTACCTTTAATATTTTCTTTTTATTTTTAAAGCAAGATAACTAATATTATTCAGATGGCTCTGCGAAGACATTTGCAAAGTCAACCATTTATTTTAATATCATAGAAAACTGTGTAAAAATATTTCTATACCGCAATGTGCCTGTCCCTAGCGAGATATTGTCATACAAAAGAAGGTGGCACGATCACTTTTTCCTGCAAGAAGCTAGTCGAATACCGGAATTTATAAATGTCAGTAGCTCCCTCTGGTAAACAAACTCTTTATTTTTTATTAAGTAAACTTAAAAATTTTTGCACATTAAAATCATATCATATTTATATTAGATTTAGCACAAGCTTACAACAACTTTGCTAGTAATATTAGTAATGAGTACAAAGTATATAGTGTACGCAATTGTTTAAGCCAATAAACGTTGTAAGTATTGCGAGGCGAGCAGATTAGGGCGGACGGACCGTGGGCTCGCGTGAGAAGGAACGCTTATCTTGTTACCTTGTCACTGTCACGCCATGTCGCCTTGGGGTTCCTGCCACCTCATGCCAACTATTGTTTGTTGATGCTTTAACACTATCTAGTGCTCCACCGGTGAGTGGATAGAATAAAGTGGTAATTTTACTATACGATACATAATTCAAGGATTCTTAGGTAATTATCAATGTAATTCTTTTAATTTAAAATTAGGTATAAGAATTTAAATTGATACTTGTCAAGAAAATCAGAATAAGAAATAATGACAATGTTTCATTACAATGGGCTGGCACGATCGAGAAGTCACCTCTCACTAACATAACACAGCTTAAATCTAACCCTTTGAGTAGCGGATTTCACCGTTTGTGGATTAATCATTGGCGGTGCGAGGGGAGGGATGAAGAAGAGAACGGATCTACTTAACCATTTACGTGCGGATGTTAATGAACCTCGGTAGTCACGAAATAGAAATTCTTATTTTCCAGTCTTCTTAATTTGAGTTTTCATTTCGTAATATATTATAAAATTTATAATATAATAAGTTTGGTAAACAAAATGTTGAGCAGTGCATGAGCAAGTTGATGTTGATTATTTTTTCGCATGATAATAACATGAACTATAGACATAGTCATTACCTAATACTAATACTTCGACGTCCAATATCACAGACATATCGTTTTCAGTCAACGGATAACGAGCGATAAAATTAAGAATATTCTTTTGAGAGCCAATCTTTAAATCTTTTGAACAGTTTCTCTCTCTTACAATAAAATTGGCTTTTGTGCCAAATTGTGAGCAGCAGCGGATAAATTAAATTTAAAAACAAATTAGAGATTAAAATCGTAATCTAAATTCGCATATTGGCTTCTTAAAATGTGATTTACGAGAAAAACATTTTCAATTTGAAACTTAATACGTTGTTTGTTTCCTAAAAGGGATCATAAACATTTTTACAATTTTGTAGAAGCTGAAAGTTCAATGAGACAGCGTGGTTTTCGATGTCTTGAGTACCGTACATCATTTGGTTGCGCAGACTAATAATGAATATGCAATATGCTATGGGAGAGGCCTATGTCCAATAGTGGAGCAATAGGCTGATGATGATGATGATGAATATGCCAATCAACATATTCTCCCCGTTAGAATCTACTGTCTCTACCTCCACATCTTGCACTGCAAGGGACGACAATACGTCACGATCGTGTACTACACTGTTGTATTTGATACCCACAATTTTTGCAGTGGCTTCTTTGGTTTCACTGGGAAATGCATTCAGTTACTGCCACAGGTTCCTGTGTGAGGTCCGATTGCGTGAGTCACGCGGCTTAGTTGAGTACTCAAAAAAGAGGATTTATTGTCACCGGCTGCCTATGCTGTGGTGTTCCGAATTTGTAAGCAATAGAGCATCGGCTACTGACTACTAAAAATCGAACTCGAAAAGCTGAAACGAGTTAAAAGATTTGATTTAAAGACGATTTAGACGTTGATTAGCTGAACAAGATAATGAATGCATTTAATGTCTCTAAAAAACAGATATAGGAAAGATTAAGGAATTTAGGTTTTATATGGTAATATGCAGAAAAATTACACTTACAAAAGGTAAAGAGGTATTAAGGTAATATTAAATTTGAAAAGATTATATCCGGGAAATAAACTCATAAAGGTAATAAAGATCGTCTGTTATATTTGCAAAATAAACAGAGAAAATTTTTAATAAAACTTATCTGAAGAAGTTAATATAAGTGAAGCCTCTTTTAGAGAATTTTCAGCGAAATTGCGATATAAAATCTACAAGAACTCGAGGCGCGTTTCAAAAGAC
>LUGF01042721.1:348347-361343 GCA_001625245.1 Calycopis cecrops
AAATAATTGGATTAATATTATACCTAAAAAAGTAGTTTTAATAGTCGGTAGTAGAAAATAATTTCCACATTTATTATTTACATAAGAAAACTCACATATAGTCTTCATTTCTGTTCCGGGCACTAGCGACGATTTAAAATTCAGCGCGTATTAAAAATTCCAACGGATTGTAGAAGTCGTTTAGTAAAGAAAGAAACTGTGTTGCTCGTAGCTGTTGTCATTATAATGTTATATAATTTAATAGGACATTAGAATTGCAGCAGTAGACCTTAAGTAGTAATAAACGTCATATAATACAATCTATATGACTATTACCTACACACATAATTATCTGTTTCTTTAGAATTACTGTCTATAAACTATCTATAGTCTAGACTTTCAGTCTTCAGAAGAGTAGTATTAGAGGCGAAGATAGGAGGAGGACATTATAAGAAATCTAAAAATTCTAGTAACACTTTTACCATACAACCTGGACACAAACTATCGTTGAACTCGCTTACCACTACACTACGAAAAAATCTTACGAATATTAAAAATGAGTAAGTTTGTATGTTTGATTGTTTATTTGTTTGTTACTCCTTCAAAAAAAGAAGCAAAAAGTTCTGAACCGATTTTCATGAAATTTGGTACACACAGAAAATAACATGGATTAACACAGGATAGTTTTATCCCAAAAAAATGTTCCTATGGGATGACATGAGATGATTCTCTATTTTCCACGGGATCGAAATTTACGCGGGTGAAACCGCAGGGCGCAGCTATTTTTATAATTATCGAGATGTACAATGAGCAGGTATTTAAAACATGGGTCGTAAAAACAAACACGCCTGAAGCGCCATCTTTGACGCAAACGAGTGTTGCCAGCCATAAATCCCGCTTTATGGGCAGTTAAACGCTTGTTATGCAGAGAACGTATTACTACAGTTCACTTACTACTAAAACTAATTGTTACATAATCCTCTAGTTTGGTTGTTACTAGTTATGCTAATATCATTTTGATAATTGCTTGATTTTGTATATAATTGTGAATGCGCTCCACGGTTTTAACAGCACATGTTTCGATGTGAAAATATCAGGATGAAATTTAATTTACGACTGTATCTGATGAATTTTAATTTATGAGTCAGACCTAATAATGTCGTTCTAGTCGACTACGGCGGCCCATTTCCGTAGGTTAGCATTTGTGCAGAACATAATATTAAAGTGCATAAGTGTTTGCTCACACACGATTGCAATTTATATTCCCTCATTCTCTTATTTCAATGGGACGACTATTCCGACACGACAGGAAAAAAATCTTTGCGTCGGCATCGGGCCGCACAAAAAGAAGTACATCAATAGGTATGATATTTATATCAAATTGATACTTCATACATAAATTTAGAATTCTTCCCACAAAGTGCATTCTAAATCTAAATATATGTCCTATTTATCGTCATTTTCCATAAATAATAATCTATGGAATTAACTAGATGTTACAAAAAAATTTTAGGTGCCTAATACTAGTAGTATAAGATAATAAGGTTCTTGTTTTTAGGGTTCCGTATCTCAAAGAGAAAAAACGGAACCCTTATAGGATCGCTTTGTTGTCCGTCTGTCTGTACGTCTGTCAAGACCTTTTTCTCTAAAATGCGTGAAGGGATTAAGCTGAAATTTTTGTCAAATACGAAGGTCAGTTACGTCTTCATGCTTTGAAAAAATCACACTTCTAAGTTAACGAAATAAAAAGTTATAGCCAATTATGCACAAATTTTGTATGAAAACGTACTTTGTCGAAAACCTAAAATAATCGGGTACTTTCCGTTGACCTGGAGTTGTAAAATTTGGCAAGAAGTAAGAACTTATAGCACATATATAGGAATAAATCTGAAAACTAGTAAATTATAAGTAGATCATTGGAAAAATCTTTATCAACTTATAACTAATTCGCCTGATAAATGTGTGCCACAACCGTCTATTTTTAGACGGTTGCGGCACGAAAAACACAAAATTTATGCATAATTGGCTATAACTTTTTATTTCGTTAACTTAGAAGTGTGATTTTTTTCAAGGCATCAAGACGTAACTGACCTTCGTATTTGACAAAAATTTCAGCTGAATCCCTTTACGCGATTTAGAGAAAAAGGTCTTGAAAACCATGCATTACGTTTGGAATGTTCTTCCCATTCATACGGAACCCTCGGTGTGCGAGTCGGACTCGCACTTGGCCGGCTTTTTTGTTATACTAGTACTCATTTATGTTGTATAAAAAATTTCTTAGATTGTGAAGTTAATCTTGAATTTAATATTTCCAACTGCTTTTTCTTTATACAAAAGATAAGGTAAGAACTAAAGTTAAATACTTGTGTAAAGTATCCCGGTGGCGTAACAAGAACGTCTCCGGAGTATTGCTTGATATTTTCTCTTTCAATGCGCAGAACGTCAATATAAGAATATAGAAATATGGTACAATTGTAAGGATAGCTCCGGAAAAAGGAAGGTAGTTCTGTGATAATATAAAATAATATTTTTAATCGTAACTATGAAATCGCTGTCCTGCTGCCTGTTTCAGAATACAGTCTTGTTGGTATAAGCTAGCCGTAGCGCCTTGTTATTTTTGATACGATTCGAACAGTACTCACTATAATTGTTAGGTACATATGTTAATGACTTTGATTTTGTACGAATTAATCATTCAATTATTATTTCGAAATCATATTTCAGCAAATGTAAAAACATTTTCAAATAAAACGTATTTAAAAATTCGCTAGAATATTCAACGGCAAAATTGCACTAAACGTTACCTAACAAACCGACGCCGACTTTGCTCCGGAAAAAAATCGTAAACATCGACAGCACTTAGCGAACTCTAGCACCTACTTGTGAAATGTGTGAATGTAAAGAGAAACTATTTAAATGATGCGATTGGCTTAAAGCCAAATCGATTTGTAACAGCCACGTAAAAAGCAATAAAAGTTGGACGTGCATACATGATAGCGCCGGAAATATAGGTGCATTCGTCATAGTAGGTACATTGCATTCGTGATAACATTCAGTATAATGCTTTTGTCAAATCACATGGGACATATTATTAGGTAAGAACTTATTTCTTTAATGATATAGTAAAATATGTAGTGATTATAATGATATCCAATGATTTGTAGTTGTACAAATGATAAAAAATTCAGACAAAAGATTTTTTTTTCAATGATAATGTTTGTAAAAAGACATGATAAAATATAATTTATTAGCTGCTAATGTATATGTAATAAAATTAACAATAAATTACCAGACCGCATTTTTATTTAATCTTATTATTAATATTTTAAATGTGAAAATTTGTATTTTTTTTGTTTGATTGTTTGTTACTCCTTCACGCAAAAACTGCTGAACCGATTTTCATGAAATCTGGCACACATATAGAGAGTAACTTGGATTGACACATAGGACAGTTTTATCCCGAAAAACTGTTCCTTTGGGATGCCATGGGATGACTTTCTATTTTCCACGGGATCGAAATTTACGCGGGTGAAACTGCGGGGCGCAGCTAGTATGTTATAGGAACTTCATATGAAAACTAAATAAAAGAACCTTCTAAAGACCGTTAACGAAATGTGTTTACAAATTTATCATCGTACAAAGGAAACAAACCAGATTATTCTTAGCCATGAAATAGGAGACAGGTACAGAGTAAGCTCAGCGGACTTGTCATGATGTATAGGCTTGTACGTGGCCTGAGCTCTAAGTGGCTTCCTAGCGAGTTCTTTTATACATTATTGTACCGAGTTTGTCTCTATCCACATACTAAATACCATACCAATTAAAATAATTAGCTATTCTAGGACTCGAGCGCTTAGTCTTTAAATAAAACCTCAGAAAGAGGACATCATTAGTACCCACATTTAACATATAAAAGGCACCAATACTATCATTTCATGGGTGATTGAGGATTTCTTTGTTTCTGCTCTACATGAAAAAATATCTGCTTGCATAACCCGCGTTCATCTCAATATCATATAAAATGCAAAAACATTTGCAGCAACTCGTAAAAAACTATAGGGCATCTATTTTCACTTACTTACTATTATTGCTTAGATAGTCGATCCCTCTAAATTCAAGTCATTTTATGTAAGATATTTGAAAAGGGACCGACCACTATGTTGGCCCTTAATGCTTCGTACCTGTGTTCCGAATGTGATAAAATAATCATTTTGGTAACCGTTAAAAATAAATGTGTAAGTGTACCATATATTTGGCCTGGAATGTTTTTATAATTATGTTCTTGCTTTTACTTTATTTTGCATTATATAGCATTATACACTTTTCCACTTGCTGAACGTAGATAGTGACACCTGCACTCTCATTCACGAATCTTCTTTCTCTCTCTCACTTCTCGTATCAGAGTGCTGTCTGCCGTCTGAGATAACAAAATAAAGATTACATCTGTGTTTGCGTACACAATTGTATCATTTTAACATTTTCATTTTCCTTGGTTCGTTGGTATAGAGAACTAGATATATTGGCAAGCCAGGAGATAATCTTAAGCCATTTTCTCAATTCACTTTCTCAAACTACTGCCTAAAAGTAAAGAGGAGGGTAGTTCCAAAATCCTAGTTAGTTAACCTTTGCAAGGAAATTGGCTCAGTCCCAGGGCGCCTTACTCCAAACGCAAACTGTGTTCTCCAAACGCAAACGTTTTATTAATAAAATAAACACCAAGCATTAAAAGCTCTAGATCCTTCGAAACTTTGTCTACATTAGACCCACCTTAATACATTCCCGCGACAACCAAAGTTGCTTTATTTATGTGCAATTGGGGACTACGCGACTTTAATAAAATATAGTGACACATTTTGTTTGAGAGAATTAAATATTAGTCTGTTGTTTAGAATTCGCATTGTAATATGTAAAAATGTACTTAGTATATAAGTTTCATACTTTCAGTAAGACGTACTTTAGTAATTCTAATACTGCTATGCTGCATCGCCTAATTGACCTGGGACAATCTGGGAGGTCTTTCGTCGCTCACTAATAGTTCTAAAAAATCAGGTTAGACTGGAAATCTTTGTGTTTTTTGAAAGGTATTGTTGCGGACGAAGAAAAACGGATAATATTTAAGAGTAGATAATGAAAAAAATATTTCCTTAATAGGTATATTACAACGTCAATCTCATGAATAATTCCTGGTCCGATTTGCAAATGTTTTGCGGTTTTAGTCTCATTTGTTAAGAAAGGTTAAGCTATATACTACCACGCAACGACAAACAGAATCGAGGTATGAGGGTTACGTGGGTGAAACTGCAGGACGTGCTAGTAGTTAATAATTTATATGTTAGATTACCTATGACGAGACAACTTTGAATGTATAATGTATATTTAATAACATAAAAAAAATATTCAGTCATCACGTTATATATTTAATAAGCAAACAAATATAGAAAGTCATATAAAAATTGTGCTAATAAAAGTGAAATATTTTTTATACATGCTACACATTAATTTTACCCGACTGTGTCTAAAGTTCTAACGCATGTATTTTATGTTTAACTTTATGTGTAGATAATATTTATCTAGATTTTAGTTCTATGCCGATGACTACCGCCCATAAAAATCCACGTACAGGTTACACAAAGGGTCCACGTTTAAGCCTAACGTTCCTTCCGCTTTATCCTTACTAAGCAATCGGAAACGCTTAACACGGCTAGTGTAGTAGTGTAGTGTAGTAACTAGGCTTACTAGTTACTTTAACGTAATGCCTTGTAAGGCAAACATACTTCCCCGGTCGTGCTTGCTCGATCGCTGCAGCATAGCGATATCATAACAACTTGCTAAAATGCTTATAGTGTCTCCATATTTTGTGTTTTATTATTTAAAATTTACAAAAAACTGCAGTAAAAAAATGCAAAATCAGTGACAAAGCATTTCGAGGACACAGTCTGGGAGTGCATACAGCCTGTCACATCCTTAGCTGAAGTGAGCAGGTGCCGTGGCCATGAATATTAATACATATTCTTGAGCTTGAATTTCTCGCGCGATTTCCCGAACAAAGCTCTCAAATAGTTTCGCATATGTTTCGGCGAAATTAAAATATTTTCTTTATTTCCATAATATTCTTTTATCATTTATTGTATGCCTCGTGGTTTAGTGGTAAGAGTATTTACAGAGTACAGGGTAGAATTGAAAAGTGTAAATGGGATTTTTCCATTTCTGATAAGACTCCTGCAGTCTTTTGTGCCTAAGAGGCCAGGTCAAGCCAATCGACAAGTTTCGCTCCGGTCGAGTCCTGTCGTCATCGAATAGAAAATATATTACAGTTGCATCCACATAAGCACTACAATATGTCATGCGTAGCATGACTACAGCGGTGCTGCTACGTCGTAGAGAAATTCGACTAAGAAGACATTATTACTTTAGTTCGTTGAAATGCATTTTACAGAAGCTTAGCGAGATTTCCTCAGAGGACGTTGCCGCAAGACAAGAAAGGTTTGCGAGTAGCGGGCTGTCACAAGGAAGCTTATTGTTGCACGGCCTCCCACTCGGTCGACTTATGACCTAGAGTCTAGACGAGATTGCGGGGAGCTGCTCGTCGTGACCTGTGATGCTACCTAGTTGATGCCTATGTCCAGCAATAGACGTCTTCTAACTGTGACAATGAGATTACTTTTTAAGTAATAATTCAAATGTACGACTATAATCTTTACTGATAAGGAGTTAAAGATTCTGAGACGGATAAAATGATATCCGTATATTAATACGAAAGGCAAAAACTTTAGGAACATAATTATTTCGAAAATTGCGCTGGCGGAGGAGTATGAAATTTGGCACACTTATAGTTTACGTGTAAGAGAAATGCAGAACGCTAATATTTTTTATTAATAATTATTGTATTAAAACTTTACGTTTGGCACATTGATATATAAGATACACGTTATTTTAGTCGAAGTTCTATGTGTCTTTTGCAAGTGTTGAAAATTCTACATAAATTGTTTACCTTAGTTACAATGACGTAACGATAAGTCGTAGTCCCGTGGAAAATGGCATTCTTTAGGAACATTTTTTCGGGATAAAAATATGCTTAATATCCTATGTGTTAATCTAAGTTACTCTCTATATATGTGCCAAATTTATTGAAAATCGGTTCAGCAGTTTTTGCGTGAAGGAGTAACAAAGGAACAAAGAAACATACAAACTTTCGCATATAATATAATAGGATAGGATAAGATAGGATAGGATAATCCTGAATATTGTGCCACATATGACGATCCTTAGATAATTTTTATAAAGCTCATACAAAATAAGGCCCCATCATAATCTCTGTCCACCAGAACTGGCACGAGCGTGATCCTGTGTTTGTTGTTTTAAAATGTTAGGCATTATTTAGTATACACTAGTTAAGCATTCTTATCCATATTATAACTAGCGGCGCTCCGTGGTTTCCATCAACTTACGATGTCGTGCGAATATCAGTGGAAGTTGGAAATAACTTTAATTATTCACTTCTCTCACATCTACTAAAACACAAGCACACAAAAAACACAAAAAACTCAGCCGATCCGAGTTTCCAAAGCTCTGCTTTCACTGCCAACGGAGTTTCACCACAAATTACACCGAGACTCCAAATTGTTTTAACCGACAAAAAAAGGAGGAGAACTCGGCTGTATGTTTATACTTTTTGAATAAATCTTCTTTCTATACGCCCCGCTGGATAAGAGTTGGGGGGTAAGCTGGCGAGTGCGTTACAAATATCACACATCGAGTTAAGTAAAATTAAAAACAACATGACATGTTATGTCATTGTAACTACGGTAAGAAGTTTGTGAATTAAATCAATAACTAAGTTTTACTTCCGTTGTGTGGTCTAAAGCACAAACTTTTTTTGTTGATTCGATTGAGATTACGTCTTCAATTTACGGATCTATTTTCTATATTCGATGCTAAGAAGAAACGTATGTCTACTTCTGCCAAATAAACAAACGATGCAGGATTTTGGCACAGACTTCAAGCATATATGTATATATTGTTTCAAAATTATATGAACTAAAGATACATATATATCGGCCACAGTCTCTACATGATCCTGCAGACGTTGTACTTCATAATTGCTTCATAGATTTAGAATTGTGCATTCTAAATCTATGATTGTATTAATAGTATACCTAAATAAAGTAGTGTTTATAGTCGTTAGTATTAAATAATTTACACATTTATTTACATCAAAAAACTTACATATTATACAGTGTTCATTTCTGTTCTGGACACTTGCGACGATTTAATTTCAGCTCGTGTTTAAAATTCCAACGGACTATGGAAGTCGTTTAGTAAAGAAACAAATTATGTAGCTCGTAGATGTTGTCATTATCCTATTAATCCTACTAATATTATAAATGCGAAAGTTTGTAAGAATGTTTGTTACTCTTTCACACAAAAACTACTGAACGGATTTTCATGAAACTTTACAGTAATATAGCTTTCATATCAGAATAACATAATAAGTTAAAATTTATACGAATTTTTTATAATTCGAAATCCACGCGGGCGAAGTCGCGGGCGGAAGCTGGTGTTATATAATTTGATGGGACATTAGAAATGCAGTAGACCTGCAATACACGATTACCACTAGACTACGCAGTAGTTTATTATTATTATTATTAATATGTACAACGAGCAGGTAATTAAAACATGGGTCGTAAAAACAGACACGCCTAAAGCGCCATCTTTGACGCAAACGAGTGTTGCCAGCAATAAATCCCACTTCATTGGCAGTTAAACGCTTGTTATGCAGAGAATGTATATTACTACAGTCGCGTACCCACTACTACAACTAATTGTTACTTAATCCTCTAGTTTGGTTATTACTAGTTGTGCTAATATCATTTTGGTAATTGCTTGATTTTGTATATGATTCTAGCTCCGCTCATCGGTTTTAACAGCACATGTTTCGATGTTGAAATATCAGAGTAAAATTTAATTTACGAATATGCTCTCAATGTCGTTTTAGCTGAATTTCAGCTACCGCGGCCCAACTGTATAGGAAGACTTTGCGCAGAACACATTTTAGTGCACAAGTATTAGCGTAGAACAATTGCTTTCTCTTTTTCCTCGTTCTCCTATTCCAATGGGATGATTTACGACACTTTAAATAAAAATGTAACAATAAAAAATACCAGTCGCATGTTGCCTGTAGTTATATAAAATTTCATAGACTTAATAAAAAGTATTTATTAAGTCTATGTAAAATTTCTCAAAAAAAAAGTACTTATATAGGTATGACCTTTATATCAAATTGGCTGTTTTATCAATCGTAAATTTCCTTTTTTGACAATTATAATAAATGATAATCTATGGAATCAACCTAATGTTATAAAAATCTTTTTACCTTAACATACTAGTAGTACTACTCCTAGTAGTATAAGATAAAATGATTTGTGTTTTATTTAACGAGTACTCTTATTTAATAGAAAAATTATATTACATTGTGAACTTAATCTAGAATTTCATATTCCAACTGCAATTTCTTTATACAAATAAAAAGGTAAGAACTAAAGTTAAATACTTGTGTTAATTAAATGTCCCAATGGCGTAACAAGAACGTCTCCGGTGTATTCCTTGATATTTTCTCTTACAATGTTCAGATTGGCAATATAAGTAGATAGAAATTCGGTACAATTGCAAGTATAGCTCTGGATAAAGGTAGGTAGTTCTTTAATAAAGTAAAATAATGGTTTCATTCGTAACTATTAAAATGTCCTGCTTTCGAACGCGTTTCCTTTTGAGAATACTATCTGTCTAGGACAGGCTATCCGTGGAGCCTTGTTATTATCGGACAGTACGTGATCAATGTGATCACTGTATTTCAGTCTTAGTCTTCCCTGGTATCATCTGATTACATCATCACATGAATGTATAATATATTGTTGATTTGATTTTTTAAGAATAAAATCATGCTATCTCTAAATCATATTTCAGCAAATGTAATAACATTTTTGAATGAAACGTATTTAAAAATTCGCAAGAATATTCAACGGCAAAATTGCACTAAATGTTACCTAACAAACCGACTCCGACTTTGCTCCGGAAAAAATCGTAAACATCGACAGCACTTAGCGAACTCTAGCACCTACTTGTAAAATGTGTGAATGTAAAGAGAAACTATTTAAATGATGCGATTGGCTCAAAGCCAAATCGATTTGTAACAACCACGCAAAAAGCAATAAAAGTTGAACGTGCATACATGATAGCGCCGGAAATATAGGTGCATTCGTCATAGTAATGTACTATGGCGAATGCGTTCGTGATAATACTTTTGTCAAATCCCATAAGAAATATTAAATAAAAACTTGTTTCTTTAACTTTTTACAGACCGGGATCAGAGTTTGACGCTTAAACTAATAACTAATAATACTTTGAGTAGGTAATAATATATTTTTTTACTATTTCCACTTTATATTTATTTAAAAGTATAAAATGTACCATCAAGAAGTGACAATAAGTTCCAATAACTATACATCTAATGACATTGATTCAGTTATCCGCAAATACCTACTACTTTCGTTTCAACTATGTGAATAAATTTCGTTATAAATGTTTATATTAACCGAAAATTCCACTTATGTCTCTTATATCAAATCACGATAATTCTTTTCTTAAAAAAAAACATATTATCGTTGTGTGACTCATGTCTTGCCTAGTGATGAGACTTTCATGTTATTTCTCTCCATACAATAAAAAAATCTTGTACATCATGTGACTTCATTTTTATTTAACATGTTATAAGAAACTTATTTGGAAACTAAATAACAGCACCTTCTAAATAGCGTTAACAAAATGTGTTTATTTTATCTCCGTACGAAGGAAACTAACAAGATTAATCTTGGGCAAGAAATAGGAGTCACAGGTACAGATTAAGCTCCGCGCCCTTGCTATGATGAATAGGCCTCTACGTGGCCGGAGCGCTAAGTGGCTTCGTAGCGAGTTCTTTTATATATTATTGTGCCCAGTTTGTCTCTGTCCATATAACAAAGAACACTAAATTATTAATGAGCTATTCTAGGACTCGAGCACTTAGTCTTTAAATGAAAGCCAAAATAAATTCTCAGAGGGAATCATTAGTAGTAAATTATTTACAGTCGCGTAAATACAATAAATATAATTAATATATAGTAACGTAGACAGAGAATACAATCTCTGTCTACGTATAGTAAATTACAGTAAAATGGTGCGAACTGTCATGGCGGACGTCAAATGATTTGACTGACGTCACATACAAGTAAACAATATTATTCTTAATTATTTTGTATATAAATGGACCAAATGGTGTATAAGTCGTATGTTGCTACAAAATGTGCTGTGCAAATTTACTTCGTTAAAGAATCCTCTAAAAAAGTTAGTATCTGTTCTGAAATATTCAGGAAGATGAAATAACTGGTTACAGTCATCTAGGAGAAACCCGAAAGAAATACTTATTGAAAGTCTTACAACTTATTACTTCAACATAAAGTACAAAAATCATATATAAATGTTTTTTTTTGTATGTGAAGATCACTTTGATGTAAGTTTAATAATATTTGAGTTTAAATTAATAACAATTTTTTATAAGCGCGAATGTCCCAATCAAGCATTAGAATGTGTATAGTTCTTACAGAATGTATAATTTATATAAGTTGTCGACTCGTATTAGATGAGCTGGTATGATACCTCGCACCTCTCGTGGTACGAAACCAGCGTGCGCTCGCCCTTTACCCGTTTTATTTGCTATAAGGTAAATCGTTTACATACATGTCATCAAAAGTCTACTCGTTTGCCCTTTATACTATGAAAAAAAACCCTAATTGATTACCTCGATTTCGAACGTGTTTGCTAAGAGAAGTTATAATGAATTTAATGTACTTTAAAACGTTGTTTTTAACAAATTAGGAGGTTTTGACCCGATTGGGGTGTTGAAAAACATTTTACAATTACAAATTTGTAATACTGTTGCATCATACATATTTATTAACAATATTAGCATAATCAAACCCTTAAATTCGCCTCCATTGTACCTAAACGAGCGAATATTCAACAAATAAATTAAATATTGTAATACCTTCTCCGTTTTAAACTGTATTTGATTCAATTCGACGAATGAAGTCGATGGGTAGATTAGATTACATTTAATGAAATATAAATAACTTGGCTTTGTAATATTTTTGTTTGAATAATTTATTGTTAGTATTTAATATTGATACTCTATTTTAATATTGATTATTTTAATGTGTATTTTAATATTGATACATTGAGAATGCTGGAAGTAGGTAATAATAAAATGCTTCCTATTTTGACAACACATTATTGCATGATTACGTGTATATTACCTGTATATTATTTTACATGGTTGTTGAAATACGGGGGCTTCAAGTGATCTATTCCAATTGTTTCGTTTATTCCGAAATTCGAATACAGACAGCGATGAGACAATTTTATACGTCTCATCCATCAAAGTAGGGCACAAGAGTACCCTCCGTTGTATCTCTTCTGCACAGAGTGCGTTACCAGTGGTCGTGATAGTGGTATAGAATAATTATGTTTATTTATTTCGTTGATAGCATGACCGGCAACTTCATCAGACATCTTGTTGCCTTACAGGGTACCTGAGCAGAACAGCAATAATGTAATCATACTTATTGGAAGTCTTGTAACTTATTACATTAACATAAAATAAAATAATAAGTAAGTTTAGTAGTTTATCTTTTTTATAGTATAAGGGTGCAAATAACCAATCGGAACCATTTTCAAGACACCCATAGACATCCATTGTTGACGACCGGCTGGCGCAGTGGTACAGGGCTCGGATAAGCGGAGCATGTTGCGCCAGGGGTCGCGGGTTCGAATCCCGCCTAGGTCATGGATGTTTATCTATGTATTATATGTATTTCTATAATAAAAATCTTAAATATATAAAACTTCTTAAATTTATAAAACATATTAAATATATTCCGTTGTCTAGTACCCGTAACACAAGTCCTTACGGTACTTAGCACG
>LUGF01042721.1:368834-380966 GCA_001625245.1 Calycopis cecrops
AAGTGCTTCTTGCTTTTTATTCCTCGAGGAATGATTTTTGCAGCCTTTCACTACACAATTCGGCATTTTCAGGTAATAAACAATTATTTATTTGGAAGTCATACGCCATTGACGAACTGTCACAAACTAATGATCTGGGTGTAGTTTGATTGTCAAATGTGTATGTGAGACCGTGTGTATACAGGAATGGGTGTAGTTTTGCTGGCTTCGATATATTGTTAACAGCGCTCCGTCTATACTTTTTATTAAGTCTATGATTTGGTGTTAAAAATGGCCTAATTCATCGAGGCATATTAAAAATTTAACTAATACTTCTGGATTTGTAGGTGTATTTTTTATAAACGTATTATATTTATATAGCTATTTAAAGTCATTCATTCAAATTAATTATAAATTAAAAAATATTTCACCGAAATTAATTATCGCTACCTACTTCGTAATTATGTTATATGGTGATTAATTGAAAGCCTAGGGAACCCTCGTTAGCTCCAAATGAACAAGATACACAAGGATTAATTAATTAGTCAATTACTCATAAAAGGATTTATATGATACTAGTTGAAATAGCTGACTTTGCTCAGATTGTGTGTTAAAAAGGATAAGAAATATTTTAAACAGTTTAATTGCATAACTGTACTATATGTACCTCACGGACATACGTTTTTTCTTTCATGAACCATAGTTTTTTGTTTATTATATTATGGAATAAATGAACAGTCGGAGCCATTTTAATTAATACACACACACATAGACATCAACATAGAGGTTATACAGATGCGTTGCCTTCTTTAGTCCTTCCACCTACATGAGTCACCGTCCAGTCGATAAGAACTATGAATGTTGCTCGCTAAGAACATAAAAGTTATCTCAAAAATGATTTAACTTCGTAACTGTTTTTATAATTTTTGTAGATATACGATACCAATGAAATAATGAGAACTTTAATATAAATGAAGACAAATGCATTTGGCATCAAAACATAAATAAGACAATAATAATACGTGGAAGATATTATAAACAAAGTGTTCGGTATGTATGCAGTCATTTTGTATTTGAAAAAAAAATAGATAAAGAAAAGCCGAAAAGTCGAAAAGTCTTGTTGTTCGGCTTTTCCGTCGGTAAAAATAACCTTGTCCTGATGTTACGTTTGAAGTCAGGACAAGGTTATTTTTTTTTTATTTAAAATATAATAGGTGCTTAATAATAGGAATTCCAGCGATTTTAATTTAATTTAAACCGTCGTATCGTCACGTTTGACGTCAGGACAAGGTTATTTTTATTACATGAATACTTTATTAAATAAAAAAAACATAGACAGTTGTCTATAATAAATAACAGATACCAAGTGTATAAAACTCATAATACTTAATAGGTATTACAAATATATTTTAACGAATAAAATATAATAGGTGCTTAATAATAGGAATTCCAGCGATTTTCATTTAATTTAAACCGTCGCGTCGTGTCGTCACGCTTGACGTCAGGACAAGGATATTTTTATTACATGAATACTTAATAAAATAAAAAAAAACATAGACAGTTGTCTATAATAAATAACAGATACCAAGTGTATAAAACTCATATTACAAATATATTTTAACGAATAAAATATAATAGGTGCTTAATAATAGGAATTCCAGCGATTTTCATTTAATTTAAACCGTCAATAATAGCGGCTACAGCAGTATCTGTCCAATTAAACGCATTGTAACTATTATAATACTTTAGGTAAACATTCATACCTGCATGAACAGTTGCGGCTTAATTAGAAATGTACTTATATCACGTTATTGGACTGTGCTTGAACGATATTTAAAGTCTATTGGTCCGTGGCCGATAACTATGCAATATAAATAATAAAAGATAATTTCTATGCACAATACCATTTTTTGTTTCTATGTTCATTTTTGTTCCTCTGTATTTTGCTTAAGGATAAAGAAACACCCGGTACCGAATCCCTGGCACGACCTGGGAGGTACCTCTCGGTTGCACGAGACCGGCGTGAAGTGTTGTGTTGTCGCGTTTCGTGCGATGTGTAAGTAGCCGGTGGCCCATGGCGGTGGGAGGAAAAAGAAGAGCAACGCATCTGTTTATCTCTATGCTGATATATAAGGACGTCCGTAGTCATAAAAATGGCTCCGACTGCTCGTTGCCTTCTTATACCATAAAAATATATTTTTTTTATCGGAATTAGAAAGAAAAAATCGAATACCGGAAACTCGTCATCGTGAATCACAGAAGCACGTGTAAAGTTAAAGTTTATTACATACTAATTGTCGACATCCGTTGTCTTTTCAAAATATGTTGTCATGATAACGTGTAATCTTATGTGGCCGAATTCACACTCAGTTATTTCGCCCTACAGTAGTGTATTTCAAGTCAAGATACCGACTGCAACATTATATATTATATTGATAAATTATAAATATTAAGTTATCGGAGACTTGTAGCTATATAACAAAAAAAGATTCATCAAAATCCGTCCAGTAGCTTTTGTGTGGAAACCTCACAAGACAGACAGAATGACGTCTTTTACAGTTTTATTATATGTATCGATTTTAGTAAGAGGTTGTCCAACACTGTATCGCAACCCAATTACCCGCATTTCCGCTGTTGTACTCTCGCTCGTGCGATACCTACTGGTATAAAGTGACAGCTGAGCTGTAGCGTTTCGTATGGCGTATATTTCCGAAACCATGATGAGAGGAAGGGTAACAACGCATCTGCAAATGTGGAATGTTTAGTTGCCTTGGTAATTACCTACTAAGAAACTCTTTTTACATCGTAGGACACTTGCAAAATTGCCAACATTATAATGGGTTATAAAGACTCGTAAGGACAGGGTAAAGGAGGCAAGACAATTGTTCGGTGGTTAACATTTTAATCTTGAAGCTGGGCTCGTTAACGGGCAGCTCGGAGTAATTAATGGCCGGGTACGGATGCAGCTAGCATTCTATTACCCACCCGATGATATACGGCCTGCTGCAGATCCTGTCTGTGGCTTCTTCAAACTAATTTACTGTCGCGCCATAAAAAGAAACTTCTTCATTTGTTTTCATTATAAATGAATAAGTGTTGTCTTATTTATAGTGATTTTTATTATTGTTGTGTTTTATGAAGTAATTTATGGCATGACGTTTACAATATTGACTTTGATGAGCTTCGAGAACAATAATACCACCGTCAGTTATATTTTCTTTTCGATTTTCTACTTTGCCACCTCGTAACCACGCCGCTATTGCCACCCGAGCAATATTTCTAAATAAATGAATTATGCATATGGCCTACAGGGGAAACCACATTAAAAACGCGCCACTTACTCTACTTCTAGATGGTGTGAAAATGAGTTGTATTCAAGACTTCTATTGAAAATATGTAAGTAGGTACTTTGCCGCGCTCGTACGCCAAAAACTATACATCTTATGAAAAAAATATAAACACATAAATTGTAGGATCTTTTTCTCTAGATTAATTTTGTATGTATAATGTATATTATGTTCCTTTCGTAAAATGCGTCGGAAAGGATAGGAAAGATATTCTCATAAAACTGTTATTAAGTGTCATTTTTAAGATGGCGGCACAATCCGGGGAGACACGAGGTGGAAAACTTGAAATTCCAAAAGAGCATATCGAAATCCATAATAGAACCAATTTTCAAAACTCCCGGAAATCTTTCTAGGTAAAAACCCTTTTTTTTAACCAAATGGCTGGACGATCGATATGATCGAGAAAAAATAACAGACAATATTGGGATTAGTAAAATATAGAAAAGTATTATGTCCTTTAATCTTTTAAAATGTTCAATCAGAGACAAAATCCCATAGATTGGCAATTATATTAAAATATCAATTCAAATTTAGCTTGAATAATGCCATCGATTACATAAATTGCATCTCTTCTGATGGCGATGGCGTTTGATAAATGTTTTTATGACAAAAACCCGGAACAATCTTTCCGTTCCGCGCGGCGATATAATTCAACAAGTTATCGACGAATGAAAGGCGGGAATAATCTAACATAATACAAACTGGGGACCGTGCAGGTGGCGGGCGGTAATGGGCTCGGCGACTTGATGAATAGCCAGGGACGTGGTCCGGGAGCAAAATACGCCATTCTATTCGCTCGGTCTAAAATATTACCAAAATCGAGTGTTCAACATCAACTAATTCAACGCATAGATTGATTTACCCGCGCCGAATTCTGAGCGTCTACAAATGGTTTAATTTCGCGCTGGGATTAAGGAAATCCGGTGCGAAGAATCTTGCCGAACAAGGGTTTTTTTTTCAATTTAAAAATACTTCTGAAACGTTTTTTCTGTCTGTTAATTACGTTATCGAATTTCAGATAATACTGAATTTATACCGTCACTATAATAATACAATAATGACTTAAAATGAGGATCTTCAGAAGCGGGTGTATTGACTCGGAGGCTTCAAAAGGAAAATGACCATCTTACGAAGACTGGGATTTTTCCCAAAGGCGCGTAAAGTAGTTACATTTTTTCCGAGCTTGTTTCTTTGATTAGATAAAATTTAACTTTCTTCCCCAGCAATTTTAAATAGTGCGAGCAATGTTGTCATAGACATCCGCATAATTATTATGCAGTGGCTCAGGAAAGGAGATAGCATAGCTGACGCATTACGGCGCGCAGCATTGTCATAGCCACCCCGATTTCGAATCGATCGAACCGGCCCAAATCGGCTGTCATGCAGCTTGACACCTCTTACTGTATGATGATATCTTTATACAAAAGGTTTCCTGTGCGAGAATCCACAATTGAAAAAAGTTTCTAATCATTAAATAAATCCATCAATATGCGCTTGCGAAATATTCGCGGATTATATTATAAGCCGCATAGTCGATTATATTTCAATAGCAACGGACTAGCGCATTTAGAGCATAGTTTGAACATTTCACGAAATACCGAATAGGTATTCATAGAATATTCGTATAATACTCATAAATCAAAATATATATTTTTTAGATTTTTGAAAAATGTGAATAATTTGTCACTTTATTACTTATTAGTAACTAATAAATTGACATTGAAAAATGTGAATAATTTGTCACTTTATTACTTATTAGTAATTAATAAATTGACATTCCATTCGGTCTTCAAAATAATAAAAATGTAAATAAAATCTTACATCAAATCCTTTTTTTTCATTACACAGTGTAAGTACTACAACTACTAGTAATATTACCACTAAGTAATAGAAATATAAGTATATTAAATCGAAACTATAGTAATAAAATTCTACATGTCTATACCTAGGAATAAAATATGTCCAATAATATGTAAATGATATGAAATTTAAATTAAAGTAAATCAGATACTAAATAACGTTTTGATTTTAAACAGAATTGAGATACGTTTGGTGCTAAATAATAGCTTGTCAAAATTGTACATATTGTACTTCAACTCATTTAATAATATTAATATCATTTAATCTGTGCTACAGCAAACAAGAGAATTAACATCATTATATGAAATGATGTACTATTTAATTTTTGGACATTATTGTTATGTGATGTGATGTGCTTCGCATAAAATGTATTATACCAAAGGAACCATTCATTTTATTCTGGGATAAAAAGTATTTTATGTTAATCGAAATTTTTATGTGCCAAATATCACCAAAATGCGTTAATTAATTTTTTTCCATCATCACATCCATACTCACAATTTGACATTTACATTATTGTATTCAGTAACTTAAAGACGACCTTTGAACAGCAGCTGGTCCTGGTTTGGTTCGAAGGTGTAGGATTAGTAATCTTGCTGTTTATTGAAATATTAAGGGGCAGTGGAGACTGTCGTAGATGTTGATAATGAGTAATTATTCAGAAAGACTATTGATAACAATTTAAAGAAACCTAGTTATCCTAAGAAAAAAAAATAAGAAATCCAAAGTAAGTTTTTTTTAAGTGCACAAGGAATTATTAATATTTTCTAGTGTACCTGTTTTAGAAGTATATGTATTATGAATTGTGTAAGTGTGTCTACCTATTAACTTAAAAAAAACACAATTTATTGTCTTTAAAGACCTTCACTCTTTTTTAGCTTTGCTCTTTTATTCAATAGTCTTTGAACTTAGTACCTACAAATATTTCTCAGAATTTCCTTAGAATTACATACGAGGAAGTACATTATTAAAAAGGTAACCCTGTGTATGATGCATGAGTGATCTCACTAAAATGATTTATTGGAGAGTGTTTGATTTATCGCACACTCTGCATAAGGGACGGAGGGTTCGACGACAAAAAACAAATAATGGAATCAAAAAATACAGAATATTGAGTACATATATTTTTTGCGAATATTTCTATAAATTTAACATTACATACGATTCGTATTGGCAGCTGAAGTCTCTTTATACTTCTCTGCTCGAAATAAAAATATCTTATCAGTGAAGCAAAAACTTTAGACCCCTTTTTACGAAAATGGCGCGTACGGAGGAGTATGCAATTTGGCACACTCGTTTATGTGTAGAAAAAGTGCAAAACGCTAATATTTTTTGATAATTATACTTATAAAATACGACAATTCAATAAATAAAATCCTAAACACACTACCATGCATTTGACACGTTGATAAATATATGACACGCATAATAATAATTATAATTATTGATGAATTTTATATGTGTCTTTTCCAAGTGTTGAAAATTGTACACAAATTGAGTATCTATCGTAGTGACCATGATGTAACATATCATAATATGGTATTTAATTTTTAATTACAAAAAGTTTCACTTAATTTTAATTTCGATTTACGGGAGATCACTAGTTAGAATAATTAGTGTACTTCACTATGGTTTCTTTTATTAAATATGCATAATTCCAGATAATGTTTATTCTACCTACCGGATATAATACTCTCAACTCTTCATGAAACACAAAAGAAAAAAATGTGTGCGTTAGACAACACAACTAAAGTAAAACTTAATTATTGACTTTCATTACCTTAGTTACAATGACATAACATATCATATTATGATACTAATTTTTTAAATACAAAAAACTTTCACTTAAATTGAATTTGAATTTTTTATTTGAATGGCAACTTCCATTGGCCTCGCCCGGTGTGTGATTTTTGTAACGCTTTCGCCAGCTTACTCCCCAAATCAAGCGTGCATATAGAAGTTTTACTTCAAAAATCGTAAGTATAATACTGTACTCCTTAGGAAAATTTAAAATTGTATCATAATAGTTATTGATAACTAATGATGCGGGTATTGCATGCAATGTAACAAACAAACTGTACATATTTGCACTGTGTATATTTGCACCAAATTTGTCACTATTTATATAAAAAAAATATTATCCTGAGTAACACACATCGTACTCTGTCTTCGCGCTTAGGGATTATCTTGTAGTAACGAAGGGTTCTTCTAAAAATTGTAGGACAATATCCGAGCAACATCAAATCTAGTATTACAATAATAACTTCATTAACGCTATACGGCTTGTTAAAAGCTATTTGTTTTGGAATAGTGTTTAGAAATAACCCACTGCTTCTATCATGAACCAAAAACGTTCACTTGAACCAAAAAAGTATCTAATGGCATTAACTATTAATAACTAGCTTCCGTCCACAGATTCCGGACTTCAAAAATGGTGTTATTATACATATAAACCTTCCTCTTGAATCACTCTATCTATTAAAAAAAGCTTTAAAATCTGTTGCGTAATTTTAAAGATTTAAGCATACAGACACACAGACGGCGGAAAGCGACTTTGTTTCATACTACGTAAAATGATGATGAATCTTTGTAATCGCTTAGCTCGTTTAGAGCACGTAGTCCTATCGATTACAGCGACCAGAGACAATATACAGACTACAATTACATGTTACTGTCATGTAACAATAGCATTTAATTACCGTTGACTAATTAGTTAAGTTCGCATTCAATGCCTGATATAAGCTATTCAGCGTACCCTGACAGGGATCTTACTACTTTCAATAGATAACGTCCGTTACCATAATTGCCATAAACCTTCTGGTATATTCTTCTTCTTCGGGTATATTAAATAATTAAATAAACCTCAATAAAATTCAATAAAGTTGTTTTATTTAACTTTTCTTCTACAGGTTCTACATTGAAAATTTCCCAGATTTTTTTTCAGTAAAAAATTAAAAATAAATTAAACGTTCAGCTTTAACGTCATTAACTCGCTTAGAAAATATCGAAGGCAAGGTAGGCAAGGCATAATAAAACTTGAAAAATCATTTCCCATTTATCTGGTGAATTTTGTAAAACAAATTGAGAATTCCTATGAGGATTAGACATATTTATAAACAGAATAGAGAGCGGTGAAAGGAGTTATAGAAATAGTTCTATTTAATAATATACATAGTTCAAATAGAAATGTGCTAAATATGCTGGCACAATACAACACAATATAACTTTAAATGAAGCAAATTACAACATAAATTATTGCATTCCGAGTTTAAACTCGGTCTGGAGTTTATGTTAGGTGTGTACTGTGATAGTGTTTCAGACCAAATGAACGTATTTTCCGCTCCGGGATGCTGATATATAAATCAATGTCATTTTACTTAACCTGTTGTACAACTTTGAAGAATTGCTCCTGAAGATAGCAGTTTGCAATCTGCGCAACTATTTTCGTACTTGGCAAATTGTTTTCTGAAGTTCCATGCATTTATCAAAACAATTAGGAAAAGAAAAACAGATATTTAAGTCTATTTGTTAGTTTATTAGGTATATAAGTAAATTATACGTACGTGGCAACATTGGTTATTGTTTTCTGTCCATGTAACATGTAATAATAATAAAGATATTTAAAAAATAATTCTTGTAAAATAATAAGTTTGAAGTATGTGCTAGTTAAAATATATTTTATTAGCTGATGCCTGCGACTTCGTTCGCGTAGCGTAGTAATATTATGATCAAAGTTATTGTTTGATGAATGTATGAGCGATTTTCCCGCAGTAAGAAGTGTTTTTGATGTTGACCAGGCCTAATATCTATACATTCAAATCATTCAAATCTGTTTAGTAGTTTCGGAGATTAGCCGGGACAAACAGGCTAACGAAAAAACGGACAAACAGACAAGTAAAAAAATTAAAAAACATTAAAAAGTGTTCTAATACTATTTTAACCCAATTAGTTTTTCGTAAATATATTCAATGTACAGGCACACGAATTTTACAGTTTTATTATAAGTATAGATGAATAAAAGAGGCAGTATATACTCATAGTTCCACATCCAGGCATTCGCAGTCTCTGTTCATAATTGAGGCCTAAGATAAATATAGTAAGCCTCACTAAAGGAGGATGCATTTATGTCAGTGTTACCCTAGTAAACACTGACATAAATGCATGCTTGTACTTCATGTAGGTCGGTAGCTTTCATCATCAAGTTGAACTAATTTGTATTTTCTGCAATAAAATTATATTTTACAGTCGCACAGATCCTTTGTAAGAAACCATAAAACAATATAAATGGTATGTGAGCTCGAATTTACAATGCAGACTTATCAAAGTTGGAGGGTTTTGTTCGCGCCAGACCCCGCATTAGTCGTTCCAGACTTGGGCATCCATTGAAATGCTCCAACTTCTCCACTGCTTTAAAAACATTCGCTTCGATCCATTTTCAATGAATTATTGTTACGCTAATTGATTTCGTCGCTTTACAAATTCTCAAGTTTTACCAGCTTCCTAATGTTGCATACATTAGAGCATTGGAGAAATAGAAACATCACGAAAGCCACGAAAATGCGACTCGTCAGGGCACTAGTGTTTCCCATATTTCTTTATGGTGTGGAGACGTGGACATTAAGAGAAAGTGAGAAAAAGAAGATAGACGCTCTAGAAATGTGTTGCTGGAAGAGAATGCTTTGCATATCGTGGTCGGAATTTAGAACCAACATTTCCATCCTCAAGGAGGTCGGCGTCCAACAGCGTCTATCTTCCATCGTCTAAAGTCGTATTCTTACTTATTTCGGACATGTTTCGCGTCGGGGGGATACATCAATAGAACGCCTTGTAGTACAGGGTAGAGTTGAAGATACAAGACCACGTGGCAGGTCACCTATGCGCTGGACTGACCAGGTGAAGGCTGCGCTTGATCCTTCACTCCACGAGTGTACAAGAAAGGCAACGATGCGAGACGAGTGGCGACGGATGGTGAAGCGTGTCACCAACCCGGATGTGACGACCACGACTACTCTGCCAAGAGTGTGACGACTAAAAAGATTGTTGCATACATTCAGACTACTTTGTAAAATAAAATTGGTTCGCTTTGCCGTTTTCAGGTGAATACAAGATATTTGAATTAAAAAAACACTTCTATGTCTCATTAAAAATATACGGAAAATATTGATTCAGGTAACGTTTTACAATTTTGTAACAGCAAAATTTGTATATTTGAAATGCCATTCGTTATGGCGCTATTCATTTAACAAACTGCAAAATTTAAAAATAGCTCGTGATTTATCCGAGTTTCGATAACAAATTATTATGCATATCACCAATCTGATAGCAATATGCTAATAACGAGGTCCCCTATTCATTGATATTTGAATGCGAACAACAAAGTGTGGAAGAATAAAGCGATATCACCGAGTACTTCTGACTGAAAAACCGGCCAAGTGCGAGTCGCACTCGCGCACGAAGGGTTCCGTACCATTATCTACGAAAACGGAAGCTTATCTTTTGTATGGGAGCAAAAAAATCACGTTTATTGTATGGGGACCCCCTTAAATATTCATATTATTTAATTTTTTAGTATTTGTTGTTATAGCGGCAACAGAAATACACCATCTGTGAAAATTTCAACTGTCTAACTATCATAGTTCATGAGATACAGCCTGGTGACAGACGGACGGACGGACGGACGGACGGACGGACGGACATCGGAGCCTTAGTAATGGGGTCCCGTTTTTACCCTTTGAGTACGGAACCCTAAAAATGCATGAGAATTTAGGTAGTTGTTATTTTTTTCGCGAATGCGAAGCCTTATTAAAACTACTGAATATATTAAACGTCATCTTCATCGTTATCAGCACATATCGGGCCAGGGCTGGACATAGGTACGTACGTCTTCGTAGATATACGATATCCGATAAATATAGGATATACGATGTCATGCGAAGATGCATGCCGATGATGAAGGGAAACATTTATCTTGTATCCAAACTCCTTTACCGTGAAACCTTCTGTTTATATATGTGGAGAATTTTCTCAATATATTTACGAGAAAGTTCTCATGAGATTTTAAACTACCCGTTACTTACTACGAGTCCGGTAGGACCGATTACCCTTCAGCTTCAGCACGGCTAACACAAAATGTACCAAATACTCGCTATCCAATCAAAGCTATACACATAGGTAGCTGGTTTTACATGAATCCTAGTACATAATAAAAAAATACACCTTTTCTTGATTCAGTTATAAAGGTTTGAGTATGTTAAACATTCGCGGAAGATACAGAGTAAAATAATTTTGAAATGTTCGTGCAATAATTACTTGTCAACCCAGAAACATGTCTCCTTTTCATTTACAAACATTTACCTCCTTTTCAAATTCACAATACATAGCTTAGACTCATTTTGAAATACCATAAAGATAAAGAAACGCTTTCGTATAATTACGATTAAAATTATAATAAAAAAGTGATACCATAAACATAATATTTCTATGAAATAATTTATAATTATGTTATCATTATTCAAAATCATTTTCATTTAACAATTTCAATTATAGTCTGTAATTACTTTATAATAAGATTTTTTGTTTCGGTTGTATCTCGAATGAATATAGCTAAAATATTTATATGATTAATTAAGTTTAATTGATAATTTATTCAGTGAAATATAAAGCCCAATTTATATTTTTTCAGAATCGTGTATCCAACTAATCGTTTCCACACGGGGTATAAGTAAATTTAATAATAATTAGGTAGAGATAGTGAGATATAAACATTTTTTTTAATTGTAGAAACCAGTCAGTTTTGATGAGTACCGATGTCTTTAAACAACCGTTTAACCGTGAAGTGACAGCTGTGCTGTCACGTTTCGTGCGGTGTGTAAGTAGCCGGTGGTCCACGGAGGTGGGAGGAGAAAGGGGGGCAGCGCATCTGTAGTCTATGCAGATGTCTATGGGC
>LUGF01042730.1:0-27339 GCA_001625245.1 Calycopis cecrops
GGAATTTCAGTATAGGGTGGAGGGTACGCTCTCCACCAGCCGCCCCTTAAGGGCCGGAGCCCCTCAGGGCTCTGTTCTCTCCCCCACTCTGTATAATCTTTATACGAGTGATATCCCGCGCCATCCCAGGGTAGAGCTGGCGATGTTCGCGGATGATACCGCCCTTTATAGTCGTGCCCGCACAGTCCCTCTAGCGACCAAGTACCTCCAGCAGGCAATCACCTCCTTAGGGGAGTGGTTCGCCCGCTGGAGGATCGAGATCAATTCCGAAAAGTCCCAGTCGCAGAACAGAATTGTTCTCAGGTCGCTCCCACAATGTTCAAACAAGACCGGCTCGTATCATGCCCCCCGTCTCTTTATACGGTCAAACCATCCCCAGGGTACGCTCCGTCAAGTACCTGGGGTCACTCTTGACAGTCGTTTCAATTTTAAGCCGCACGTTAAACGCGTGCGCAAAAATGCCCTTTATGTGTTACACAAGTTGTATCACCTTATCAATGCTAGAAGTAAAATGTCGCTTAGAAATAAGCGTACATTATACGTCACATTATACGCATTAGACCGATTTTTTCTTATTGCTGTCCCGTGTTCGCACACGCTAGCCCTAGGACTCTCTTACCTTTGCAAATAGTGCAAAATAGGTTCCTCCGTATGGCCACGGGTGTCCCGTGGTATGTCCGTAATATCGATCTCCATAAAGATCTCGAGCTCCCCTCTATTAGTGGGCTTTTCAAAGTGCTCACTAAATCTCACTTCGATAGGGCCACCTCTCACCCCAACCCCCTTGTCACGAAAGCAGCGGATTACAACCCCGACTGCGTGACTAATGTCGGTCGACGTCCCAGACATGTTCTGGCTGACGCCGACGACATTATCACTACAACTATTACACGAGTCATAGAGACACGTAAACAAAGACAGACACACACCCGCGATGTAGATACTCTACACCCCGTCCGGGGGATCCGGACGCGGACACAGTTCCGACCACTACTTCACCCTGACAGACAACAGCACACACGTTCGGCTCCGGTAAGCCAGAACGACGATGTTAGTTTAGTCTCAGGGAATAATGCCAGTGCCCTTTTGCAGAGCTCAAATCAAACCGCCGAACCGGTTAGGTTAACCACGATATCCGCGCGCGAGTCGTACCACCAGCCAATGGTGGAAGGGGGGTCCGGGCCCCTCAGTTAAGATAGCTCATAGAGCTCTTCAAGCTCATGACCCGTGTCTGCCACTTTTTAGCTGCCGCGCGCGAGCTGCTCCCCTCCGTTAAAGGTGGGGAGTTGAGGACACCCGCTGTCCTCGGCCACGATAATAATAGTATAACCTATTAATCGCAATATTCCGGTTTGCCTTCTCCCATTAGTCTGGGAAAGAACCCCCCTTCTTATGGTCGATAGGGGGACAGACCCCCCGTCTGTCCCCCTATCGACCATAAGTACAGAGGTTCGACGCTCCAGGTGAGTTCACCTCTCATATCGATGAACCTGCACTGACCTTCAGTCCTTAGCGTATTATCTATCTAAAAAAAAAAAATAAGATTGATTTCATATCGAGACGCCAACGGAGAGAGAGCAGTGCAGCGAACAGCAGATTCAATTTTAAATCTTATGTTCATTACTATTATACATAAAATCGCTTCTTTTGTTGAGAACTTGATTTTTACGAAGCCCAAGCGATGTATAATGTATTACAGAAATGAAGCTTTTCTTCATTTCTGTAATAAATAGTATAGCTAAAATTGTAACTGCTCTTCGCCCTTCTTCTGCGCTGCTACCATATTCCGTTTTGGTGTGAATTGGGCCTAACGCCGCCTTTTGAGACCATTGACCCCAAAACGTAAATATAAATGTGCAGTAGGGAAATTCCGTAAATTTTCCTTTATCATATTCATTCTACGTTACAAAACATTTAATTAAGGTCTTACCACGGAAACAGAGCACGTTAATGTTAAAGGTTTTGTAACAATTTATGTATGCTTTCACCCGTTTTATTATATTACGGGAAATTTATAATACTAGTTACCAAATAGCTCCGATTTCTCGTGTATCACCCTATGCTTAATAATCTCCTCAACTCTTTACAACTTTCGAGCAAAGATTAAGCAATGATTTGATTTCTTATGGTTTAGTATCTCACAAAGAATAAACGGGATCCTTATAGAAAGATTAGCTCGAATAGCTAACGCAGTTAAAGAGATGGTAACATTGAACACGATAACTACTTACACAGAATGTATATTACACAACACATATAGTATATTTTATTTGACTGCCTCGTGGTCTAGTGGTAAGTGTGTTTAACCATAGACGTGAGGTCCCGGGTTCGAATTCCGGGTCGGACCGAAAATTGTTATTGGGATTTTTCAATTTCTACTAACAGTCCGGAGTCAGGAAGTTGGCGGTGTTACACCCCCGTGTCTCTGAGAGCACGTTAAGCCGTAGATCCTGCGCTTGATTTCTCACCGGTCGTGTCGGATTGCCGTCCCATCTAAATATGAGAGTGAGGGAATAGAGAGTGCACTTGTGTTTGCGCCCACACTTGTGCACTTATAATATGTCCTGCTCAGATGGCACGTCTATATAGACGGCCGCCGTAGCCGAAATCGGCTAGGATGACATTATTTTATTTAATATAAAATAACCGACTTCATTAAAATATGTTACTTATAAGATTGACTGTATTTTTATTTTGATAGCTAGCGATTCATTGCCGCTGAGTTCTACCAGATCAACTTACAAGATACCCACTTACAAGGATACTTTTCACGGTAGCTAGCTGTCACTTGTGTGGGCTATATGAATGTTCATGGCTCATTTCGGATAGACGGGTAAAGGTAGTCTAGGGTTCTCCATTTGTCCTAGCATTCAGGTGTTAAAAATTGCACCCATTGCGGTGCGTATTCTCGACTTGCTCCTTTGTACATGTCGGTTACGATGGAAATATATTGTTCGGGGACATTCTTCTTGCGAAGGCTCCACCAAATTGGATCGCGATGGAGTGATGCGCCGCCATCCTCTCTCCTCCTACTTCCCTGGGCCACCGGCTACTTACACAAGGAAACGCGACAGCACTGTTGTCACTTCACGCCGGTCTCGTGTAAGCGAGAGGTACCTCTCCGGCCCTGCCTGCCCAAAACGGCTGCATGCAAGTGTGCAGTGAGGCACTACATCTTAATAACCTTAAAACGATGCACCGGAACCATGGTATGGTATAATGGGTGAGCGCGAGATATCGCTTGGTCGTGTCGTTCTGACTCAGCTGTGATGCCTTGCTCTAGTGCTCTACCTCTTACTATGGCACAACTCTTACCTATTAATATTCGTGTTTAAGAAGTGTGTTTGCGGTGTGCACGGCCGGGGAGGTACCTCTGGCTTACGCGAAACCGGCGTAAAGTGACAGCTGTTTCCCGTTTCGTGCGGTGTGTAAGTAGCCGGTGGCCTATGGATGGAGGAGGAGGAAGGGGGCCAACACGTCTGTATATTCTCTATGCGGATGTCTATGGGGCTCATGAAAATGGCTTCGATTTCTCGTTTGCCCCCTTATGCTTTAAAAAAAGTAACTTTTTTTGTTATAGGGAAAATTGAGTAATGAGATGAGATCAGAACTCATTAACTTGGCCATTAAATCCAACGACACAGAAGCTGACGCTATTGAAGCAAATCAAGGAATCTTTAAAGTTTCTGTAAAAAATAGTGGAGGGAACAAAACAGAACTTGAACTATTACCATCACCTGAAGATCTACTTCAGACAATTTCAAAAAGTAAAGCCGAAAATTTCGACGCTAGGTACTGGACTAGGGTATTCTTTTTAATTATTATTTTACATTTCACGCACAGCAGGCGCATTCGTGTCTGTGAAACAATGGAAATATAATAACACATACAAACTTTCAACGAAAAAAACGTTTAGTAGTTGACATACCGACAGTAGCGCCACCTACCGGATCCAATTGTATTTTAAGCATCCAGGAAATCATTAAAATACATATATTTATTTTAACCCAATCGGTTCTGCCATTTAAAAGTTTACCCATTTTCCCACGGGAATTAAGCATTTCCCTTTAGTGAAAAGTATCCTATGTTAATCAGTGATAATGTAGCATTCAAATGGTGAATGAAGTTTTGAAATCGGCCTAGTACTTTCGGAGTCAATTCTTTACATACAAAAACAGATACACACAGAATCAAATCTTTCCTCTTTATAATATTAGTTTAGATGAACAGTGAGACAATAGGTTAACCCGCTGTATTAATAAGTAAACAAAAATTTATAGCACCGTCGATAAAGATAACGAAGAGAAAATTGCCAACGACATTAAATGTCTCAACGAATATAAAGATAATGTATTTAATAACCAACAAATCAAAATCCACCAAGATAAAAAAGACAGGAAAGATAGCAACGAGAGTGAAAATAACAGCGATAATAAATATAGCCGCTTCAATCTCGATAACGACAGTGAATATAACAACGACAGAGATGACTACAGTGATGGTAGTAACGGCAAGGGAGGTAGCAGCGACAATAGAGGTGACAACGACAGTGAACTGAGAAACGACATAGAAGTGGACAAAGAGGGACAAAATGGCTATGACAGTGAAGATCTGAAATTTGATAAGTCAAAACCAGGAAATGCTATACTATCACCTGATTGGTCAACACTACAATCTGCAGTACAATATTCAAAAGATACCAAAAACCTTGTGTATGGCCATGCAGATAATATTGGAATAAGGTAATTCTTTGAATTGTAGCTAAGTAAGTTGCTAAGAATAAATTCCATCTGGAAGATAGCATTTTATATAAGTACAAACAAGCGATCAAATAAATTTTTAAGCGATAAGTTGAGTCAGCACGATAGAGTTGTACCTTACATCTCTCTATCACATACTTTTTTTTATGTTTGTGAGTTTTCAGTGGCTCATGAAACGGCGTTGGTAGTCACCAAACGGCTCCGACTGCTAATGTGATTCGTTATACTATAGTAAATAAAACAAGTTATTTAAAATTATATTTGTTACAACCAAGTGAATATCTGAAATATGTTGTCTTTGAGCTTGTTAAATATAATTTGAATTCGTTTACTTTAAAATAGATTTAATATAAGTCTAAGTTCAATGCTATACGTTCTGTATGCACTTATATTGTCCGGAGCTTGTTACACAAAATCAATGATTGTGTTTAGTAGTGCATAGATTACGGAACGTCCGTCCATCCGGCCGAGAACCATCCGTCGACTGTGTCCGTGCTCCGTACTTCGTGTGCGGACGCGTGTACCTAAAGGCCACAAGCACACAAGACACTTTTAACTGCAGCGATCTCCGATTTTGCGACTGCATCGATGCTGCATCGCAATTTAGCGGCTCTCTGCGTCTAGACGAGGCAACGAAATCGCGCGATTTAGCGACTGTTCTGATGCACGATATGCGACACTCGTAGTCGCTTTGCGACTATTGACGATTTAGTCGTCCCGCGTTTTTAAGAGTGCGCTGGGGATCGTATCGTCGCTGCATTTAGCTTTTAAATAGAGTCATAATCGCTGATCGCTGCTGCTAAAAGAAGCGTGTGTGTATGTGATGTTTATTAGTGTGTGAACTCATACTGCATATCCTGACGTTTACGTACTGCTATAAACAAACAACGTCTGAAGAGCACTAGACGGTTGAGCGACATGCATACGGGTGATCCGTACCGAGGTCCGCCATAAGGATGTCCACAGTGACCAGAGCATTGAAATTAGCCTAAAACCGTAGCAATTCGCACATTCATAACAAGCACTGTTATTCTTGAGCTTTAGCTTTAAAATTTATCTCCAAAATAGTATAGCAGACGCGAAGACAGTGGAGTAGTTTTAATCAAAACCAATTGGTTTCAGATATGATAAAAAAAGGGAAAGGCTTTTGAATACCGGTTTCAGGAAAAACTCAGATCCAATGATGGTATATACTTTGACATAATATCTTTTTAAATCATACCTACTTTATAACCAAAAAAATTAAAGAATAATTTTAGAAATAAGTTTTTATGAAATTATAAGAGAATCAAAAAGTTGAATTACAGAATACGCTTTTATATTTGAAAATACACTAAGCAATAAAAATTTATTAATAACTTTTTGTTTCTTATTAATTTCATTTATTAATTTCACATTAATCTCATTCATTCATTCATTCAAATCAATTTAATAAGAAACAAAAAGTTGATGGATAGCGCGCGCCTGTTCTATGTTAGAAGTATGGAGGGTAGAGGTAAGGAGAATCATCTCATATGGTAGAAATTAGGAATTAGATAAAAATGTAAAGTCAAATCCCAAACGAGTCAGCCAACATAAAGGGCCGTCTGACCCGGACGACACATTTCGTCTCATATAACAAAACGACATAGACAAGCCAACTCGATAGCTGACTCAGACGACGTACTTCGTCTTATAACAAAACCACATAGACAAGCCAACCCGATGGTTGAATCGGTCGACATCATCTGTCTCATATGAGCAAAGTACCTACATAGACAATCCAACTCAACAGCTGACTCGGACGACGTAATTCGTCTCATAACAAAACCACATTGACAAGCCAGCTTAACAGCTGATCCGGACGACGTAATTCGTCTCATTTAATAAAACCACAGACAAGCCAACTCAACAGCTGACTAGAACGACCGAATTCGTCTCATATAATAAAACCATAGATAAGCCAACTTCATAGCCGACTCGAACGGCATATTATTTCGTCTGATCACTTGGAATGTGGAATGACAATCTATGGACTTATGCCTTACATACATCTACAATGATCAACAATAATTTATTTTAAGTATTTGAACCACAGATTACGGTTTAGCCTGCTAATGGCTTATCATCAACTTTTTTCCATGTTCCATACTGAACGTGACAACTAGGCTTCAGTGTATCAACATGCATCTCTCTCTCTCTCTAAACCATAAAAGTAAGATCGGCATCACATCCCATGCAGGAATCAGTCACACATTTTTTTTTAGATAGATAATACGCTAAGGACTGAAGGTCAGTGCAGCTTCATCGATATGAGAGGTGAACTCACCTGGAGCGTCGAACCTCTGTACTTATGGTCGAAACTTGTCACGCATGCCTATATAAGACATCAACAAAATGAAAGTCCTTAACAATTGTTAAGGATTTTCATTTTCCGTAGATTTTTTACTAATTAATATTTTTTTGTATCTATTATTATTATTATTCAATATTTTTTGCATTTTTATATTAATCCTACGCTCGTTTCTAAAAATAAATATAAATCCTCTTGTTTTAAGACTAAATTAAGAAATGATATATTCCTTAACGACCTCGCTTCATTGACAATGGAATGTATTTGATTGACTAACCTAATATACAGTTAAATCATGTATCATATAAATGTTATGTTGAGATTAGATTAAAACACTCAATAATAGTTTTATTTAGAGTTATGTTTATTAAGTTTTATTAATATTTTCAATTTTCAATAGACTGCTATAAAATACAAGTTGACGATAGGATCATCACTTGTGTGTATGCCATACTCTTATTACGAATATTATAACTGTTTTTAATAATTAAAGAGATTTAAGCGTGTCTAAATTTATTTCAGCGTAAGAAGCTTTCCCATGTGCTAGTTGTGATATCATGATTAATGGGAAACGAGTTCGAAGACTGTCACATCAACTACTGGCTGAAATATAAACATTTACTTGCATATTTTCGATTAGCGTCTATTTGGAAAATCTTAAATAAATATTTAGTTTGAAAATTTAAATATAATAACAAATGTTAATATGACATGTTCATTATTTATTGAACTATCCCTACATAGGCAATATCAGCAATATCATAACTTTTCAAATGAATGCACAACACAGTATAAATATTTCCATAAATAAGTGTTCCAAACGCTCATGGCCAATTTATCACCCATCATCTGAATATCTCTCTGTACATTGGCGCATTATAATATGCAGACCTCCACAATGATTGTCGGGTTCCATCATCATTTATCCGTTGCAACTCTTTCGCGAATCCAATTCTTCTGCCCGTTTCTATCCCACTTCTGATGAAGGGGCAGGATTCAAGGGCTTGATCAGTAATCATCTTGTAAGATATGATGTAGGAAGGTGGGCGTGGACAGATAAAACACAACTCCTAACATAAATCACTGATATTTAATTCGCGGAACATTTAAAACAGGAAATATGTAGCACAATACTTTTTATACGCTATCATCATCACACTATCGAAAACAAATAATTTAATAAGAATACTACATCTTTTGGTAAATATAATTCAAAGCGATTCGTCACAAGCTCTCGCACTCCCTTTGCCAATGACGCTTCGCTAGGCTGACTTTAACTTAACAGCTATAAATCAACCTGACGTGTGACGCTTAACGGCTGTGGTGGATATGACAATAATATCCGATCACCAGCATGTTCATTACATAAAAATATATAACTGTATTATGATAGTGAATAAATGCAATAGATATTATAATCACTAATGGTTTTTTATTTATTCCATGTGACAACTAGGTTATGACTCCATCAGATGAGCTGGTTATTACTTGGTTACGCTGATTTGTACGATTGTAGAACCTTCGGTGATATAATTTGTATTTATAATGATTGGCAAAGTAAAATAAACATCATCACAACTAAAAAATTGACAAGATTGTCATTTTGACATCTGTCTATACAGGGTTAAATTTTGGTCACCGGCCAAATTTTCAGATTTGGTTCAGAATCGATAATAAAATCGATTTGTGAACGCTATTTAAATAGTTGTCAATTTAAGCGACCTCGTGCCCTTACTTAAAGTCATAAGTAACGAAAGGGAGGACGCAAACATCAGCTGCAACATGACATGACAATTAGCATTTTGTGATAGATTGCGGTTTGCACACCGCAATACATTTTTGTATTAGACCGGGACCTCTATGGAGATGAGTATGAAAAATGTATGGAACGCATTCTGTAGATCGTTTTGAACTCAGAAAAACATATTATGATTCAGGATGTTGCGGAGAGGCTTATTGGTCCATTTTTTTATAATAATAATAATTGAAATATATAATAAATAATTGAATATCTGTGGACTGAACACACCACGTTAGCCCAGCCCCGTGTTAAGTACCGTAAGGACTTGTGTTACGGGTACTAGACAACGCATATATATTTAATATGTTTTACAAATTTAAGAAATTTTATATATTTAAGATTTTTATAATAGAAAACATATTATAATACATAGATGAACATCCATGACCTAGGCGGGATTCGAACCCACGACTGGCGCAACATGCTCCGCTGATCCGAGCCCTGTACCACTGGGCCAGCCTGGTTGTCAAATTTTCCATTTTTTAATACCCCACTCCTTTAGATAGTGTGAATGTATAGAAAAAATGCTTCGAAGGACATCACATTTTGCATAGTCAACTTCCTATAGCGCCTGCTCTATACATATTAAAAATTACTATTAACAATGACATGTAAGTTGACCGTGTCAGATTTATTAAAAAGTTGCAAGTGATAAAAAGTTAATAAATGTTGTCTATGTAATTCTTAAGTATCGTTTATGCATAACAAGTTTATTAAATACTAATTAAAACTTAAGTAGGTAGTATTAGTAGTACTTAGAATATTGAATAACTAGTTTTTATTAATAAGGCTTTTAACTATGAATACATTTTCAGAACAAGTTATTGGATGCTTTGGAAATTCTAGACAAATTAAAACGAAGGTATGTTTTATTAAATATTTCCTTTTACTGTAATTTTTCTTATAAAAATATACCAATTTTTTCCTGCCTTGCGTGATTGCAGCACAGTACGCAATAACTTTTATCATCATCTTCATGAGCCTATTTTCGTCCACTTCTGGACATAGGCCTCTCCCAAACTTCGACAACCATTCCAGTTTTGTGCATTCTCCGACCTTTTCTCGAAGGCATCGAGTTCGTCTCGCCAAAGTTTCCTCGGCCGTCCTCGACCTATCGCTTCGTCCGGAGCCCGCTGGGATGTTATGTGGACCCACTTCATGGCGTTCATTCTCGACACATGAGCAGCCCTCTCCTACTTCAGCCTGGCGGTGTAGTTGCCGTCTGCGACGCGGGTCGTACGCTGATCGTCGCGTCGTATTCCGCACTCGATCGACTCGCTTGACGTCGAGGATGCTACGCTCTATTGCCCTCTGATAAATCTTGATTAAGGACTTTTGGAGCTCGGCCAGAGACTGTCTGCGCACCGCAGGTTATGACAGGAAGGAAGCAAATGTCGACGAATTTGCGTTTTAAGAAGGTGTCCCATCATGCACGCTTCCATGGATCAGTAGCTCTTCCAAGCTAAGTCGATTCGGCGCCCGATTTCTCGGCCGTAATAACGGCCGTATAATAAAATTTAAAAAAGTCGTTAATAAACGACATTTTTATATTTTTTTATGGTATAAGGAGGCAACCGAGCATTCACGACGACCAACGCCCATAGACATCCGCATAGAGGCTATACTGTTGCGCTGCCCTCCTTCCTTCTCCCACCTCCATGGGCCTTTATAAATTGATTGATTAATTGAGACAGATCCGGGGTCACCTTACACTCGCATTGTTTGAATGAGTTTTTAGTGGGGTAGAGTTCTGTAATAAAGCGTTTGAACTCCCCACAGTGAGACGATGTGACGTAAAATAAAAAAATGTAGGCTGGATGTTTACATTTTTTAGTCAGTCAGTCAGTCGTAATAACACTATATAGCTATAAATCATAGTTTGCTCTGAAAGTTTAGTGATAAAGGCGTTTGTTACAGAGGAAAACGGGGTCTTGTAAGTACTAAATCTATTTTTTTTTTCATTTTACAGAATAAATTGTAATCCCAATCCTACTAATATTATAAATGCGAAAGTTTGTATGTTTGTTCATTTGTTACTCATTCACGCAAAAACTGACAAACCAATTTTCATGAAATTTGGCAAACGCATTGAGAGTAACTTGGATTAATAATACATAATATGATAGTTTTTTTCCTGAAAAAACGTTCCTATGGGATGCCATGGGATGATTTTCTATTTTCCAAATTTACGCGGGTGAAACCTCAGGGCGTATCAAGTATAGCATTGAAATAAAGCATTATTGTCGTTATTTAAATATATATGTAATAGTAGTAACATTAGTAACTCATTTGTCCTGCCTTCACTGCTCACTCAGGTAAGCTATACCTGAGTTTCATTCATTGCCAAGATGGTAGAGTCTCTCTTTGGCCGTGTAAATTACATTAAAAAACATAGGTTTAAGGTTTTTACTGTAATACACTTATTTAATCGCCCTATTCAGCATGTCCTGTCACGATCTATTTAGTATACGCTTTAGTACCTTGTGATAATTTGTATTATTGAAATTCCATATTGTTACTTTGATGCGTCAAAGAAAGTAATTGTGAGATAAAATGTATACATATTACTATCAAAGCATATTACTATTGCTCGTGACTGTACTTGATTAACGACATAAGATATTTAGTTAATTTTTTCTATATTTTATATTTACTAAACTGCTAGAGCGTAGAGTAAATGTAATAAGTATATCATGTTGTTCGTTGTACTATTTTTTCGCCAAGCTTGTACGGTGATTTTTTTTAGTTTAAGCTGTTTTATAATTTTCGATTTGTTAAGCAACTTTTGACGTTGACTTAGCCGCAGATGAAAACAACTACATAAATTTAATCCTTTTACAATTGAATGGAGAAATTTAGGATATATGCGATATTTTATTTTATTGCTAGACTAGCCGGTGCTCGCGACTTCGCTCGCAGTGTAGTTCTATTATAAATCAAAGTGATTTTTTATTGTTTGCTTCTTTTAAATTTTCATCACAAAAAGTTTCATTCAATTCCATCCAGTAGTTTCGAAGATGAGCAGGGACAAACAGACAGACAAAAAAAACATTCAAAATGATGTTAATAATATTTTAATATCGCCCCCAATTAATTTTTCGTAAATATTTACATTATTTACTCAGATTTTAGTGCATCGCATCATTGCTTGTACACTATCATCACATATGCCATTCATATTATTTGACATAGTTTTTTTATTTAATTTTAATTTTTTTTTTAAGGTATTTGTCGACCTTTTTGGCGAAAATAATGCTAAAGAAGATATGTAAGTTACAATTTTAATTATAATTACTAGAGTTAATTAAGTGTAAGGAGTTTATTATTTATTGTTGCCAAGTAGCGGTAGTGCTATGGTACATTGCAAGCCAGTTTTAGTCGTCCCGGATAGGTGGGAGCCAAGGATTATGGCGACTCTATATGGCCTTAATGAAACAGCTATGCCGTTGAGTTTCGTGCAATTCGTAAGCTTCACGTTCAATAATTTATCGAACTATTCCATATCTCCTAAGATAATTTTAGTTATAAGCTTTTATTGAAGACTATAAACACATTTTTTTTAATTTTTCCTCTCCGGAGTTCACAAGTTAGGGTGGGGATTTACTTTATACCACTTTAAGGCTGCGTCCTGGAAGGCAGCGTCAAAACATCGTGTATGTCACAGGCGTTATTTTCCGAAACTATTGGTCCTTCGTAGTTGTAATTTTGTAGGTTAATGTATTCTGTGAACCGCTACTCGAATTGTGAATAAAAATAAAAAAATAAAGGGGGGGTATTCCATATATAGAATTGAATCTATTTTTTTTTTCATATAACCTAAATGTGAAGGGTGTCTATGAATATGTCTTTTAAAATAACATAATGGTTATTAAAACCATTTTTCGTGAAAATCAATTGTTTGAAAGATGAGAGGCTTCCAAATTAGAAAATGAGTGGCCCCCCATTTCTTTTTCTCCTCCCCCAACCTTTAAAGTAAGAGAGTAACAATTCTGAAAAATATATAATGTAGATACCAATGGAAACTTTCAACGATCACATTTTCATAAACACAACTTTGTCGTCCATACCAATGCTATGACAAACCAAGTTATTTTAATTTTTGGTAAAAAATGTCTCAGAGACCTTTCATTGACACATCGATTCACACTTGGCCGGCTTTTTATTTATAAAGTAACTCATAAGGTTACATAACTTAGTTTTAATTAAATGTGGACGTACCTACTAATCTCTATCTCTATAAACAAGGTTGATAAAAACTAGTGAAATTAAAAAAAAAACTCATATACTATAAGTGCTATTCCGAAAGTATAAAAAAAAGTTTACGACAAGTAAACAAAAATACTTCTTTCAAACAAGTTAAATTGCGAAAAAGTGTAATCATGCTTCGTGCCAACGGCTACAAACGAGCAGCAACCTCGCACAGGGTGAATGACCCCGGCCTATTAGGTATAGGCGGCCGGGCTCGTGATCAGCTAGCTGATGATACAGGTTGTAGGAAGTGGGAAAAAACTTCAAAATACTCCTATGGCTAAACTATTGCTCCGATTGATCTGATTTTTATTGTGTAGCCTGGAAATGATACACAAAATATTATGTGGCCTTAAACTTTCTATCCGAAATGAATGTGTTTTTTCCGCGATAGGGTGTGAGTAATGTTTTTCGAGCGTATATATGTCTATTAGTATATACTTATATTTTAACTGAGACTGTCTCATGAGTCGTGGTCTAGTGGAAAGCGTGTTCAATAACAGACGTGAGGTCCTGGGTTCGAATCCCCGGGTTTGACCAAAAATTGGGATTTTTCAATTTCTTAAATCTCTCCATCTAAATATAAACTATTTTATTTGTTCAGCTTATGTTGTCCCACTGCTGGGCAAAGGCCTCCCCCGAATTTCGTCAACCATCCAGGTCTTTCGACTTCTCCTACCAGCTTTTGCCGAAGGCATCGAGATCGTCCCAACTACGTTTCCACGGCCGTTCTCGGCGTCTCTAAACTATTATACAATATAAATATATATATATATACATATCTAATACATCTTTACACTGTGTGTTTATTTGCAGAAGCTCTGAAGAAACTGTAAGTAATCAATAATACTCTTACTAAGGCCGACAGCACACAACTGACTTTTAGACGCGGTGACCGATGACTTAGTCGCTTTTTAGAAGCTGAATGCAGCGACTAGACGTGGGGAGCGCACATTTCAAGACGCCAGACATGGCGACATAGTTTCTTATGTATGTCAATTAACGTTTAAATGCACGACTCTACCGGTCGCACTGAGTCGCTAAATCCTTATCTGCATCGATGCAGTCGCAATGTCGTCGGTCGCCGCGTTTGCATTGCAGCCAAATTGACACGACCGAGGACCTACTTCTTGCATGATTGGTTAGTGACACTTCTGTCACGTTCTGGTTTGTGACTTTACTATGAGCCTCTAGTTGAAAAGAGGGGCAATGTATGCACATCTGTATGTTAATAAATCTGATGTACATGGGCGTCGGTGGTTATTCAAGGGCTCTGTCTGCTCGTTTGCCCTCTTGTGCTAAGAAAACACCACAAATTGGTTTCTTTCAACATTCATATCAAATATGTACATCGTGTACTGTAAACATGCATGCTCTCGGAAATTTTATGCGTTTGTATGGACGACAAAGTTGTATCTGCGTTTTTTTGAAATTAATGTTTTCGTTGAAAGTTTTCATTAATATCTACATTATATATTTTTTAGATTTTTCACTCATATTTTAAAAGTTGGGAGAGGAGAAAAAGAGAGGGGGGACACTAATTTTCTAATTTGGAAGCGTCTATCTTTGAAACAATTGATTTTCACGAAAAATGGTTTTAATAACCATTATGTTATTTTAAAAGACCTATTCATAGACACACATCACATTTAAGTTATACAGGGTTATTTTTTGGTCACCGGCTAAATTTTCAAATAAGGAAGTAAACATCATTCCAAGGGTGTGTTTTAAATTCTATCGTCTAATAGTTATATATTTTTTAATAAAAATCGATTTGAAATTATCCTTAAAAAAGTCACGATTGTTGTTCTTATACGAAATGTATCGATTTTAAGGTCAGTGACGTCGGCCTACAGTGAGACGCGAGTGTGATGCACGTGGTCACCAAGAAATATGTTTTACAACATGGGACAAAGTAATTGTATCTAATTATTTTTTAATAATTTTTATTTCATATATCGAATGTATTATTGATACTGAACCAAAGCTGAAAATTTGGCCGGTGACCAAAAATAACCCTGTATAGAAAAAAAAATTATTCAATTCTATATATGGAGTGCCCCCTCCTTTATTTTTTTTTTATTTTTATTCAAAATTTGAGTAGCGGTTCACAGAATACATTAACTTACAAAGTTACAACTACGAAGGACCAATAGTTTCGGAAAATAATGCCTGTGACATACTGACGGACCGACGGACGGACTGACAGACAGACATGACGAATCTATAAGGTCTCCGTTTTGCCATACGGCTACGGAACCCTAAAAACAAGTAAGGAGGCGCATTCAATGTGTTTCGTAGGTAAATAACTATACCCGCAAAAAAAAAGCACTCCCCATATACCTAATATCGTCATGTCCGTCTATCCATCCGTCCGTATTTTATACTGAGGCTATGGGTTGTGAATAGTTGAAATTCAGCATTATTTTCGCCAAAAAGGTCGACAAATATACCTTAAAAAAGTAATTAAAATTAAATAAAAAAACTATGTCAAATAATATGAATGGCATATTATGTGATGATAGTGTACAAGCGATGATGCGATGCACTAAAATCTGAGTAAATAATGTAAATATTTACGAAAAATTAATTGGGGGCGATATAAATATTATTAAAATCCTTTTGAATGCTTTTTTTGTCTGTCTGATTGTCCCTGCTCATCTTCGAAACTAATGGATGGAATTGAATGAAACTTTTTGTGATGAAAATTTAAAAGAAGCAAGCAATAAAAAATCACTTTGATTTATAATAGAACAACGCTGCGAGCGAAGTCGCGAGCATCGGCTAGTCTAGCAATAAAATAAAATATTGCACATAACCTGAATTTCTCCGTTCAGTTGTAAGAGGGTTGAATTGATTGATTGATTTGATGAGTTAACGTCAAAAGTTGCATAACAAATCGAAAATTATAAAACAGCCTATACTAAACGAAATCACTGGACAAGCTTAGCGAAAAAATAGTACAATGAACAACGTGATATACTTCTTACATTTACTCTACGCTCTAGCAGTTTTGTAAATCTTAAAAAAAACAAAAAAAAAAAAATAGTTAAACATCTTTTGCCGTTAATCAAGAACAGTCACGAGCAATAGTTATTTGCTTTGATCGTAATATGTGTGTATGTATGTGTATGTACTATAATACCCTATCACAATTACTTTCTTGACCCATCAAAGCAATAATATGGAATTTCATTAATACAAATTCTGACAAGTTACTCAAGCATATATTACATATAATATCGTAACTGGACATGCTGAATAGGGCGATTAAATAAGTGTATTACAATAAAAACCTTAAACCTATTTTTGTTAATGTAGTTTACACGTCCAAAGAGAGACTCTACCATCTTGGCAATCATTGAAACTCATGTATAGCTTACCTGAGTTAGCGGTGAAGGCAGGGTAAATGAGTTACTAGTGTTACTACTATTACATATATATTTAAATAACGACAATAATTCTTTATTTCAATGCTATACTCGCTACGCCCTGCGGTTTCACCAGCGTAAATTTGGAAAATAGAAAATCATCCCATAGGAACGTTCTTTTGGGATAAAAACTATCACATTATGTGTTAATTCAATGTGTTACACTCAATGTGTTTGCCAAATTTCATGAAAATTTATTTAGCAGTTTTAGCGTGAATGAGTAACAAATATACAAACATACAAACTTTCGCATTTATAATATTAGTAGTACTGGGATTACAAAATTGTAAAATGAAAAAAAAATTGATTAGCACGTACAAGACCCCGTTTTCCTCTGTAACAAACGCCTTTATTACTAAACTTTCAGAACAAACTATGATTTATAGGTATATATAGTGCTATGACGACTGACTGACTGACTGAAAAATGTAAGCTACCAGCCTACTTTTTTTTATGTTACGTCCCATCGAGTATATGTATAAATGTGCGACGACTTGTAAGACAATATTATATATTTATGTCTTACAAGTCAGTAAAGTCATTGCTGTCTTGCAGTCCAAATTTATGGCGGATAATTTACCTATCATTTATAGCCAAATGCATAACACTCTCGTAAAATTATGGTTGAGAATTTTGTTAATTTTCAAACACTTTCGGATGTTTTTACCAATAAGTTGGGTGATGATTTTAAGGACTGATAAGACGGTATGGTTACCTTCTACTAAAATTTGAACTGGACGTTTAAACACTTTATACTCCTCCTACCTACTTTCTTCTAATTAAATTCTTTGCGGATACCAAATCATTTTTAACATTATTCTCGATTTCCCTGGGAATATATCAAAGGCTTCCAAGTCGATCCAGGAGAACACTATATGTTGTCTAGGTGGGGGAGCTTGCGTGTTTCTGTGATCCCTAAGGCTATGCCGGACAGAACCACCCATACCGGACAGGTTTAAGGAGAGAGGCCAGACTAAGAGCAGCTCAACTGGAAGGTCCTCTACCCGTCCATCTGAATCAGCAGATGGCGTCGTGGATTGCGATGACCGGTGTGGCGTGCTCCGTTGGAGTATTGGGACCAGGGGTCAGGATGAGAATCTGACCCTATCGCATGGTTCCGACGTTGTAGTAGTAACTGTACAGAGGCAGCCGGAGAGTCCCCAAGGGCAAGAAGTCTGGCCTTTTCACTAAGACCAGCTTGTCGCTGGAGGGATCCTGCTGCTTGTAGATCCGGGGCAATTCAATTATAGCGGCACCCGCAGGGGCTTAGTCGATAGGGGCAACCCAATAGCCGAGCTCGACACTGTATCCGGTTGAGCCACCTTTAATCCTGGGTAGCATACTGTTATGAGCATCAAGCGGTTTCGCATTTAAAAAAAATTAAAATCTATGTTGATGGTGAGAGCCGTCTAGGTTGGATGTTGGAATGAGACTAATGATAAAATGTATAGTTTCACGGGCTATGGGTTAAAAGTGTTAAGCATGCAGTACTAGGATGGTTAGTAAGCAGGAAAGGGTACACAGACTATCTATAACACCTCCCGGGGGTAGACTAAACATCAGGGTGAAATCAATGTTGTTTAGGGAGAGCTCTATTATTATCGGCGGTGAGTTATACATTTCTGCGAATACTAGGAGACAATATATCTTCAGCATCATGATGGCGATTTATGATTTTTAATGGAATATTTGATCCAGGCGTTGGGGGTTGTTCTACAGGTAAATCTGTCGGGTTATATACTTTAACTATGGTTATAATTAGACAATAGCAATGACCAAACACTTACTGGAATGCGTATAGCGCGATAAGGGCTATAATTTCTCGGAAGCTTCGCTGCTCTTGGTGTATAGGTACTTAAGTTGAGATAAGCTTCGCACTTTCACGTCGCTAGATTCCTTCACCGGTCAAAACACGTATTCGTGTGTGACAATGGGCAATCTATGGTTCTTGGTGAAGACCGGCTGCAGTACAGGTGCTGCACAGCAGGGGCCTTTCGGAAACTTATTCACGATCACTAGAATGTCCTGGCCGGGCCGGAACTCGGTGTGGTAAGGAAAGTTCACACAGGGGAGTCGCGACACACTCGCGTCGAGATTATAATTTCGAAACTTTTCAGAAACGTACCGGGGATTCTTTACTGAATCCCACTAATTCTCCAGCAACGTAGTCATTCCAGATCATTCACATACTTCGTGGTTATAACTACATCGATCTGGTTGAATTAGTCAGTGTTCGTAATATATTCATACTTGTAATAATATTTATATTGTAAATAATAATCTAAAAAATTAATATATCTTTGTAATAATATTATATTATAAATATACTAGCTTCCGCCCGCGGCTTCGCTCGCGTGGATTTCGGACTTCAAAAATGGTGTTGTTATTATTATACATAATCTAATATTATACTGAAAGATATATTATATTAAATATATAATATGTATTGTATGAAACAATAAATCGCTTTGAGAATCGAATTTATCGCGCGCATTTTAGGCGCTTTAGATATTCCGTTTAAGCAAATCTTATCGTGACAATAACTTTTAATCTATTCGTCCAAATTACTTAGTGAAAAAGACAAAGTTTATCTACATTCAATGCGTAAAGTGACAGATGTATCAATTTTCATAAGAGTTCGATAAATATTCTAAAAAGTGCATCGTTAAAAAATATCCAATTTAATTGAATGTTTGGTTCACTATAATGGTCATAGTGACTTACACATAAAAGATAGATATATGCTGTCGCGGACTTTTATTTAGAACTATTTAAGATAAATAATCCTACAGTAATTATATTTGTGTAACTCCAACGATTAGGGCAGCGCACGCCAATATTTCTCTCAGGGGGCTGATTTTTTTCCGACTTACTTGACAGTTATCGTTATATTATAACCAAATTATAAAAAAATCCCTTTATATTTTAACTTATTATATTATTCTGATATGAAAGCTATATTACTGTAAAGTTTCATGAAAATCCGTTCAGTAGTTTTTGCGTGAAAGAGTAACAAACACACTCACAAACTTTCGTCTTTATAATATTAGTAGGATAAAAAAAAATAAAATATCTAAAATGGTACGAACACACACTTTTTCGATGATGATTTAATAATGAACTGTGAATCACTTGAGTTAAGGTTATTTTTTAATTGAAACAACTTCCGTTGACCTCGCCCGATCACACATTTTTGTAACGTTCTCGCCAGCTTACTCTCCAAGACAAGCGCTCGTGAAGAAGTTTCACTACAAAAATATAAAAAATATTTTAACTGACTTAAAAAATATCGCGAGCCCTTATAAAGCTGCGCTTTTTCGCTAGTTATTATATCTGTATAGATTGAAAAGTCCTAATTGTAAATAGCATATTTAGTCTTGGCATGCAAATCAGTCCTATGTTAGTCCCTACACCTCAGCGGTTGAACAAGCTTACCACTACACTACTATGCAATTAAGATATAATCTACATTATATTAATATGTAAAGCAAAAACTTCGAGAACATTTTTACAAAAATGGCGTGGACGGAGGAGTATGAAATTTGGCACACTTATAGTTTATAAGCGCAGAATGCTAATAAATAAAAAAATTCACACACTACGATGCATTTGACACATTGATACCTACATGTGACACCATATATTTATTGACGAAGTTTCTGTATCTTTTGCAAGCGTTGCAAGCGCAAAAGAGAATACAATGTGTAAATACAAGTGTTATTAGCACCTGACTCCTTCTCACATGACAAAAATCGACTCATGACGTGTAAACAAGCGATACAGAATGATGCGATCTTTTGTCTCGCTATACTTGCCCGTTTTTTTAAGGCCGGCTAAATACATCGCTTAGCAATTTTGACGTTGGTTGGAGCATTTTTTGTTTGACATTGTGTTTTACATTTGAAAAAAATCAAATATATACAAAATACGAATTGTACAAGATTCGTAGCTAATAGTTTTAATAATATTAGTGAACAAACATGGGGCGTTGTAGTATTTTAAATTGTAAAAGTGATAGCGAAAGAAAAGATACGGACGTATTTCATTTGTAAGTACACTCTGTTATTACAACGCTTAGCGTTTAGTTTTGGGTCCCGCTATTATGATATAAATAAAACTTTAAAATTCTATATTTTAAATACGCAAACATTTCAACACATAGTATTTTTACTACAATTTGATAATTAATAATCTACAATTTATTTTGTCTCGGTGACGCCAATTTCTGAGATCATATTCTCACCTAATTGTGGGTAAATTTATTGATATTATACATCTTTAGAAAAAATGTAGGTAAGTATATTTTATGTTTCCAAATGATGAAATTTTGCAAAAAAAAATGGACTCAAACAGCCGGACGAACTAATTGGATTTCAAAAAATCATCCTGGATTTATAGCAAACATTTTTCTCGAAATATGCTCTTCAAAAAGGAAAAAATAACTTATCTTCTCCCGAATGCTGTGCCATTACTGGTATGTCATTATTTAATGCACATAAATAACAATTAGTTAGGTGCAAGATGTGACTTAAAAAAAAATTTAGGTAACTTAAATTATTTTCACGAAATTTAAATATCTATGTCGTCATCATCTTCTTCAATTCAAAATCAAAATAAATCAAATCAAGGTCAAACGAATTTATAAAGGATGACTTAACCACTAATGTTGACTCTGTAAGTACTTATTACTTATTATGTAAAAACTTTCATCGTTCTGTATAATCTAACCGTATTAATAATTTTTCAGAAGATAACAACAAGTAGGATGAAGACGTTATCTTGTGTTTTTTTATATGGTTTCACATTCGGAGAGGTACCTCTCGGTTACACGTAAAGTGGCAGCTATGCTGTTGCCTTTCGTGCGGTGCGGTGTGTGAATGCCTATGGGGGTGGGAGGATAAGGCAGGGCAGTATATCTGTATTGTTTGTCCCCCAAACGAGCAGTCGTAGTCATTTTGGCATGACTACCGACCTACATGATTATATAAACATACCGACAAGGAATTTACTTACAAATTGATGTATATGATACAATAATTAGATTAAATTAGATTAAATATAACTATATAATTTAATTAAAAACTATATAAAGTTAATTATATTAACTACTCTACAAATAAGTACATTAAGATACATAACTGTATTGTATTAAGCTCAACACACACGAATTCTTGCAGCCCAGAATTAGCTATGCATACTTAATACGCTTCCTATGCCTATGATGTTTCGACTTGTGTTCTCCGGAGTATTTTTTTATAATGCCTTTTAAAGCTTTCCTTGTTACGTAACTTTGGTAACGGTGGTGGCAGGTTGTTCCAACACTTTGTCGCGGCGTACCTGAAACTACCGCGAAAAGCGGCTGTTCGGTGTGTGGGCAAATTCAGTGTGTATTGAGAGGCTCGTGTGCAGTGCGTGGTGTTTATATCTTTCATACACTCCAGTTTCCTGGCTAGATATATAGGGACGCCGTATTTCACTACGCAAAACAACATTGTGGCAAGGTGTAACTTCCGTCGATTTTCCATTTTTAATGTGGACGCTTGATTAAGGAATGGAGTTACGTGATCTCGCCGTGGAATATAAAAGCACAAGCGCGCGCAAGCGTTTTGCACCCGCTGTATGGACTTTTTGGTGCGTTCTAATAGTCTTGGACCTATAACGACATCTATGTCGTTAAATTTGGATAGTACCAACGATTCGCATAGCACTATATGAAGATTTTCGTTAAGGGAGTCTCTAATACGGTAAAGAACCTTGAGCCTATAGAAGCAAGTGCGTACTATACTTGACACGTGTGTGTCAAATTTCATATTCACATCAAGGATCAGTCCGAGATACCGTGTTTCACTCACACCCTTAATTGTGTGATAGTTGGCAGCTATCATCGTATACAGCTAGTATATGATGATAGCTGCCACGAACTATGTACTTAGTTTTAAATGGATTGAGAACTAATGCCTTTGACCAGTTGAAAATGCTATTTAAATCACTGTTCATTAAAAATAATCTTTCAAGTCATCTGGTTTGAAAGAAAGATATAGTTGAATGTCATCAGCGTAAATGTGGTAACGACAGTGTTTGATACAGTTAATTACATTACCTGAATATAAACTAAACAAAATAGGTCCTATTATTGAACCTTGTGGGACTCCTCTCTTAAGGGTACTGCGCTGCGACGAGATCACATTTAGCTCCTCATTTCTAATTTCTACGATTTGGTGTCTATTATTTAAATAGCTTGCAAACCACAGAACAGCGGCCTCCTCCAATCCATAAAATCGCAGTTTAGACAACAGTAGGTCAATATTTATAGTGTCAAACGCCCGCGAAAAATCGAGTAGAACCATAATAGTTACACATCCTTGATCTTGCGCTTGTAGAATGTCGTCCAGAACACTTGCTAGGGCGGTAGCGGTACCGTGGTGCCTCCTGAAACCTGATTGTAGCGTAGGTAATATTGGATTGTGCTCCAAGTAATGTACAAACTGCTTGCATATAATTTTTTCAAGTACCTTTGAAGCACAAGGTAAGATACTTATAGGCCGTAAGTCTTTTATTTCGAAGGGACAGCTAACTTTAGGGATAGGACGCACCACGGCATCGCGCCAAATATTTGGGAAGGTAGAGGATAATATGCTATTGTTTATAAGGGTGGTTAGTGTATTTAAAATATGCGGTAGAGATAGAAGAGGCATATCACGCGAGATGCCATCGAGACTAGTTGCATTCGATTTTAGCTCTCGCACATCTCGAGAAACATCTCTTTCAGTCACTGTCTGAAATTGAAAGGTAGATGCACCATTTTTTTTGTTGAAGTAGTTTATATTGAATGCATACTGAATTATCGCCTGGTACATTAAGAAAGTGCTTGTTGATTTTATCCGGATCACACATAGCAGGGGGTAGAGTATCATCTATTAGTTTAAAATTAATATTTTCTTTAATGTATTTCCACATTGTCCTCGGTTTGCGTTCATTGGAGCTAATATATATTTTAAAGTACGCATCTTTTTCAGCTTTGATGACCCGAGCAACCAGCTGCTTCAACGCTTTCTAGTATGCCATTGTAGCCACGTTATTAGTAGAAAGGGCTTTCCTATAAGCTTCGTCACGACAATTTAACATAAGGCGTATATTATATGTGATCCACGGATAACTTTTATGTCTTATGTATACTAGTTTTTTGGGAGTAAGGTAGTCGAAAACATCTAATATGCTAGAAGAAAGTTCACTTGCTATGTCACTGACACTCCCCAGGCTAATAGTGTTCCAGTCAATTGATAACATGATGGTGTGAAATGAAACTGTCCTTAATTGGTCTTATATAAATTGGTTTAGGTCGTACTCTGGGTTCGGGCAGGTTGATCTCACACGCAACTAGAGAGTGGTCGCTGAGGGTCGGGATGTGATCAACCCATACTCTGATCACATTTGCATCAGAGCAAATTAGATCAGTGATTCTCAACCACTGTGCCGCGGCACTTTTGTGTGCCGCCAAATTTCAAAAGTGTGCCGCCAAATGTTGCAAATATACAGAATGTTTGGGACATCGGGGGCCAAAAATATTTTCCCTGTAGAAGGGTTCATTTCCTATCTATTTATAAATCTATTTGGAACCTATTTGGAAATCTTTTTGGCCCCTGATGCCCCAAACACCCTGTATAATAATGTTAATTTTATTAAAAAATGTCAGTGACAAAGAAAAAAAAATTATATGAATATACATAATATATTTAAATCCACAAAGAAGTAAATTATTTTGCAACGCGTTTTTTATATTTTATCTTATTCTTTGTGTGCCGCCAAATTTTGAAATCGTTAAATATGTGCCGCAATAAAATAAAGGTTGAGAATCACTGAATTAGATTGAGCAGGGTGTCACTATGGGATGTGAAGTGCGTGTGCTCTGTGACAGGCTGATGAAGACTATGGCTATGTAAAAAATCCCTTAACATTAAATTACTGCTATCAGTATTATTTTTAAAATTAATATTAAAATCGCCCATAAGGACGACATAGTCGTGCCACGATAGTGAACAGATGGACTCACTCAGTGCGTACATAAAAATCGGAACACTAAGCCAGGGCGGGCGGTAAGCAGTACCGATCGCTATCCTCTTAGAGCGGACGGTGACGCCAATCCACATCTGCTCCACACACTCAGAAACAGGGTGTGTTAGTGCCCGAGTGGATATATCGCGTCTGATGTAAAACCCTACTCCACCCCCCTAGAGCGTATCCCTGTATGACGTGGTACGTGGCGAAGGCGATATCCAGCTATCGTGGGAGCAGCTGCCCCTTCTCCTTCTCTCAGCCACGTCTCGTTCACTGCGAGTACGTCGATGTCGTGCTTCAACACCGCAGCCAATAACTCCTCGTGACCATTTCCCAAAGAGCGAGGGTTAATTAGTCCAAACTTATTTTTTTTCCTGTCATTGCATAATATAATCTAAACTTATATTAAATAAACTATTACATGTAAAATATGATATCTGATAGTGTAAAAGTGATGTGTGAACTCAAATAAGTACCAAATAATGATAATGATAATAGCAACAATAAGAAGTATAATATGAAAAAAGTCAAGTAAAATAATTTCAACGCATAATTGAAAGCAACTCTTGTAAAACACACTGCCGCCATAATTGTATTTCTCCAGAAACGTGAGTGCAAATATACAAAAAATCTTATACACTAACTTTAAATATTTATAATAATTCGTAACAAAATAGGGCCAAATGCAAAGTAACACATACGGAAATTTAAAAGACAAACATTTTAAACACAAAAAACCTTGTCTATATTGTTAATAGACTTAATCCTATATTTTAAGTTATGTACATCAGACTCACGACGCGCGATTATGCGGCCATCGCGAGTCCACACACATCTCCAGCCGGCCTCCTTCGCTTAGTGCGAGCGGCGTAAAACAACTGTCGGTTTACGCGAGTTAGCCGTTCGTTTACGTAGAAAGGCCGCGGCACGGAGACTATGTCGAAGCCGGCGGTGTCCGCCCCGCGTCTCACTACGTCGCGCTCGTCTATCGGTACACCTAACTTATTTGCAATAAGGCTAACAAAATGCAACAAATTTTCGCCGTCGCGCTCCGATTTTCCAGTGGCTTCGACATCTTTTGACAGAAACTCTTGATCGCGGTCATTAAGATCGGCCCTCAGCTGCGCAATGGTGCTATCAGTGGACTCGTCTGACTTTTCCTTTTTCTCTAGCCGAGCGAGCCGCTCATCGAAGTCATACGACTACTGAATTCGGACAAAGTCGATCTTATGGAGCTGATATCCTGCCTAAATGACGACATCTCTTTGGTACATGCAGAAAGCTCGGTGCGAAGTAGTTCCATGGCCTTCATCATTGCATCTAGACTACTTGCACTACTTGCATCCGCTAGTGTGTCCGTAGTTCCGTCATAAGTTCTGCAGCCCTTGCACATAAATTTTGGTGCAGACGGGTTATTGGGACTTGTGTTTGTTAGACAACCACGGTGGAATACAAGACAGCATTTTTTGCATTTAGCTCCATCTGCCGTAGAGGTAAATTTACCGCAACCGTTGCACTTGCTGGCCATAGTGATTTTATTGTTTATGTTGCTTTACTTAAATAACAGATGTCTCTATTTAGGCCTCACTATAATATGATTTTTTTCTGTGATTTTATTCAAAAACGTTATAAAATATTTATCTTATTAAAGAACGTTAAGTATTATTAACTCACAATTTAGCAGGATGTGTGTAATAACAGTTATTTGTGTTTAACTTCAAACTGCCACTTCACAATACGAACAGCTGACTGTCAACGGACACTGAGAATTACTTTATCAGATATTGTAATCGTCACTTTATATATTCCCGCGCTAACACTTGTGCCGGTAATTTGGACTTATATTTACAATATAAGGCAATAGTCACTAAGAATTATACTGGTTTACTATTAATTACAATTTAACAAATTTAGGAGATTATAAACAACGTATTGTTTCGACTACCGCCAAGACGTAAAAAAAAAAAAACAAAACTCAACACATTTAGTAGTGCTTTCTCATGTGGCCACGCTAAGCTTTCTTTTCTATCCTCTGTCTACGGTTGCAAGGGTTAAAAATTTTACACAAATTGAGTACCGTAGTCACAATGACATAACATGTCATATTATGATATTTAATTTTTAATTACTAAAGTTTCACTTAGATCGAATTTCGATCTTCGCGGATTCATTAGTAATACTAATTACTAAAGACCTGATTAAATTTTATTCTATTATTTGATGTTCAATTCTATCCTACTAAAATAATAAATAAATAAAGTATAATTAATGCGAAAGTATGCATGTTAGTTTGTTTGTTACTCCTTCACGCAAAAACTGCTAAAACGATTTTCATGAAATTTTGCACACACAAAGAGAGTAACTTGGATTAACACAAAGGATAGTTTTCATCCCGAAAAAATGTTCTTATGGGATGCCATAATATGATGGTTTTCTATTTTCCATACATTTCCACGAAATTACGCGGGTGAAACAGCAGGGCACAGCTGGTTCTAATATAAAAAATTCTCATGAAAGAACATTGTTATAACTAAAAGAAAATTTTATTACACAGAAATGAATCAAACTCCGGTATAGCGGATATTTGTGATTACGGAAGACTTACAAAACTTTGATAATATCTGATATTTTGTGTGGGATGATTGTAGCTACTTATACGATTTCGATAATCTTTTAACGTCAGATAATACGAGATATTTATAAAAGTCTTTG
>LUGF01042730.1:27444-42905 GCA_001625245.1 Calycopis cecrops
GAAAGGGGGGCAGCGCATCTGTATAGTCTCTATGCAGATGTCTATGGGCGTCGGTAGTCATGAAAATGGCTACAACTGCTCGTTTGCCCCCCTATACCATAAAAAAAATAAAAAAAAAAGGACTGCAAGGAGGGCAGCGCATCTGTATAACCTCTGTGCGGATAGGGGCGCCGGAAGCTCCCCTCGTTTTCCCCCCCATCTTATTAAAAAAAAAACCTCAGAGGAACGATAGTACAATTTGCGACTTTATGACGATGACTCATTATACGGTAGGCGGGGACGAAATCAAAACACCCCTGCTAATACGATTGTGCATAGTAGTAAAAGTCTCCGACTACTCGTTCGCCCCTCATATTATGAAAAGTATTTTTAAAAAGTTTATGGAACGTCTGTGTACCGCATATTCCTAGACCACGGACTCTTAGGGCACGCTGTAACAACCCTTCACTCCATGTACGTGTAAGTGTACCTACCGAGTGCGTAGCGTCATTACATACCCAGTGGTTTTGTTGCGAATCCGCTCTAATCCGGGAACGGCACGTTCTCTTACACTATTTATATAATCATTATCTACTTTTATCGTGTAATGTTTAGATCTCAAAATAGATCGTTTTATTAGGTTCCAGCGGTCAATATTAGGGGCAATAAAATTGCAGCTATATTACACAGTTTATTTACTGGCGTTGTCAGCTATCTTGCGTTAGTCGGGGATGCCACCCGTCTTGTTTTCTCAGAACTACGAGTAAAATTTAATGTCGTGCTGTATTACAAGTAAGATGTAGTAACATGCTGAATTACAAGTAAGACGTAGTGACATTCCTTATTACAAGTAAGACGTGATAACATGCTGTATTACAAGTAAGACGTAGTGACATGCTGTATTACAAGTAAGACGTAGTGACATGCTGTATTACAAGTAAGGCGTAGTGACATTCTGTATTACAAGTAAGACGTGATAGCATGCTGTATTACAAGTAAGACGTAGTGACATGCTGTATTGCAAGGAAGACGTAGTGACATGCTGTATTACAAGTAAGACGTAGTGACATGCTGTATTGCAAGGAAGACGTAGTGTAATTTTTTGATTATTATTATTTTATATTATATCTCAGACCAAATAAAAGTACTTTTTATTTGGTCTTGGGATGGGGTGGCGGAGGGCAACGTATTTTCATTTCAACTTGGGCACTAGTTGTTCGTTTATATGCCATGAAAAGATTTTTCTTTAAATTTATAAACGGCAGCCCTACTGTAAGTCAATAACCTTCCTTTGTGGAAAATAACCTACAGACAATGTGTAGTTGTCTACAATGTTACCACGGCGAAAGTTTGGATGTATGTAACTCAATCACGCCATAAGTACTTAAAAATTACAAGTCTTAACAGGTATATAGTAAATCTTACTTTTTTTTATATCATTAGGGGGCAAACGAGTAATGTGAGCCATTTTCATGACTACCGACGCTCATAGACATCCTCATAGAGGCTATACAGATGCGTTTCCCCCCTTCCTCCTCCTCCTTCCATTAGCCACCGACTGCTTACATACTTTGCGCCGGTGTCGTGTAAGAAAGAGGTACGTCCCCGGTCGTGCCGACCCAATACGGTTGCTAGCATGCAGTGTGGGACTACTTCTTATAAGAACTTTTGTAACAAATTAAAATTAAACACATGATACTAAATCCTACAAAATATGACGAACGTATGCCGTTATGCATTACAAGTGGTCAGTCTGACTTTCAGCAGCGCCAGGAATACGATTTTGTTGGCTTGGATACCCTTATACCCTTTAGGTCAGCGTTTGGCAACCTGTTGGTAGGCAAGGGCCGCAAGGCAGCGAAATAAAATAAACGTGATCCGCACTTGTGATATTCACCACCAAGTCCAATTTATCTTTTTTTCTATATACTTATTTATATTTATAATTACTTATTCATAAGACGTGAGCGGGCCGCGGTCTGCGGACCACTACTTTAGGTTATCATAGAGGAGGCGGGGAAGACAAGCAATCCAAACGACAAGAAAGTGATCCATTGAGGGTTCCGTTTTTAATTTTTGGGGTACACGATTTTGTGCAGATATCATACAATGCCTCCTACGCAAATTATAGATATATTGTACTTTGGTATAGATTTAAACAAATAAGAACAAAAAATACTCAAAATCTTCCAACCCGGCTGGCCACCGTGGAGAATATAAATAGACATTTTTGTCATTTAAAATGTGAAGAAGATATTTTAATGTACAGGGAAAATTTAGCAAAAAAATTATCAAAGCATTCTTTCCACGGAAATATTTCAGTGCTATCTCAGTACGATATCATTACAAATGCTATCACTACGAGTTTAAGTTCAGTTCGATGAAAAGAAGGGAACCACATAAGTTAAAAAGTACTGTCAGAAAGAACAACGGCTCTTTTAAAAAGAAGGAAAGAACTGCAGAAGTCTACAGAAGTCTAGAAACCAAAATCAAAATATTTTATTCAAATAGAATTTAAAAAATTGCTTTTTAAACGTCAAAAATTTCATCCACCACCGGTTCAACCTCTGCCCTGAAAATAACCGGCGAAACAATCTCAGCGGACCTCGTCAATAAAGATTTATCTAAATAAATAAACTAATACAGTCTTAATTACTAACAATACAAAATATAATTTACATTTATTTTTGTATAGAAGTAGCCTGGGAGGAGGGTACTATTCCCAAGGGTTGATATCTGTCATAAAATCTATTACTTTGTAATATTCCTTACCACACAAGCGTTCCTCAACTACTTTTTTCATTTTGTTGATTGAGAGTTTTTGAACGCTTTCTGGGATCTTATTGCAGAGGCGTATATACATTGAACCCTAAAGGAATTCTTTACTATGCTCAGTCTATGAAATGGTACATCTAGTTTGTGCCTGTTCCTAGTATTTCTATCATGATTAGCACTTTTCGCATTGAATTCAATAATATTCTTACGTACATACAAAACATTTTCTAAAATGTATTGTGAGTGAGTCAGTATCCCAATTTCCTTAAATTTATCTCTAAGTGATGTAGTAGAGGCTAGTTTATATATTGCCCGAATAGCTCGCTTCTGCAGCACGAAAATAGCATTTATGTCGGCAGCATTTTCCCACAACTGTATTTCATAAGACATAATGCTATGGAAGTAACTAAAATAAACAAATTTTGCAGTATATTCATCTGTAATTTGTCTATTTTTTCTAACTGCAAATGCTGCAGAACTAAGTCTATTCGCAAGTTTAGTGATATGGGAACCCCACTGCATTTAAGAGTTAGTAGTAGTTATCCTTAGGAATATTGTCGAATCCTCTAGATCTAGAATTTCACTACGATCCATCCCTACATAGCTGTGTATAGCGGCTTCTTGCAAGGTACTAACTATTTTAAAGTAAAGTTATCGATTATAACTAAGTGTTCGTGATTTTTATTACTACACTGTTTATCACAACATGCACTTAATTCAAAAGGAAAGTCATTATATTTTAGATCATTTTTTCAGAACTCAGTGCATAACTCTAACTGTCTCTCATCTCTACTCCCCATATAATTTTGTCAGCGGACGCATTCGACAGCTGAAAAGCTGGACGTAAATTATTTATATTACACTGTATTTCTAACGGAAAATGGTCGCACCAGTAAACATCGTAACGTACCTTAACAGAGACTACCGACCTCTACTACTACTACTAGATGATCCAACCATCTTCTACTGCCGTGCGCTTCACTAACGAAAGTATATGTTTCACTTCTTAACATACTAATGTCAATACAACTCCACTTTTGGTTGCTACAAAAATGTAGCATGTCATTTCCGAACAATTCATCTGCACGTGTCCTGTCGCCTAAAATATAAATTGATTCTACTTCGGAGTTTTCAATTATTGCCGCAATATCACTAAGACACTGGACGTACTCTAACAAGTTTTCTGTACAGTACAGTACAGCTATCAATCATTACATTTCTCTCAGCTTGCCAAACCCTACACTCCCATAGGATGTGATGTGCGGTTTGTTCATGTGCGTCGCTTCTATTGAGCACACAGAGGGGTGATGGTACCAGTTTAAAACTAAAAAGATTACTTTTAAAATTGCCGTGACTAGTTAGAAATTGAGAAACATAATGATCAACTTCTAGCCAGGGCTTAGATAATCGTTCTCTCACGCATGGAAAAAAGTTATATAAGTGACATCCTTTAGTTGTATTAGACCAACGATCTTGCCATTCATTAATTAAGTTTTGGGTGGTTACATCTATTGGATTAATAGTTTTGTTATCTTCTGTCTGTCTTGGGGTCCTAAAAGTTTAGGTGAGAAAGGTTTTTCGAGTTATAGTACTTAGCTGCTCGACGTTGAATTTCAAGATCAACTGGTAAAACTCCGGCAAGAACTGCTAAGGCCTCCGTGCTGACTGTGCGGTAAGCTTTACATAAAAATATTAATGCCAATCTTTGGCTTTATAGAAGTTTACGTCGGGCTGCGCCTATGTAGTGTAGGGCAGTAGCCCTGTCTGCCCACACTGGAGATTCGTAGCATATGGTTCCTAGATAAGTCGCGTTGTATATAATTTTTAAGATATTAAATGATAGGCCCCACGTAGATATCGATATGTTAGGAAAGGCGTAAAAGTTTCTTTTAGCTCTTTCTGCAGTTTGTATAATATTTTCTAAGAAGGTGAATTTATTTCCGATGACTAAACCTAAATATGAGAGGGTTCCTATGCGTTTTACTGATACGTTATTAAGTTTAATACGAGGAGTTGATTGTAACGACCCTTTCAAAAGTATTTGAAAGGTTTTGTGAGGTGCAAAATCTAATTTATTACTTTTTCCCCAGGATGCTATTAAACAAGACATTTGTTTGATTTATCCACTATTTCTGATCGCGAATTTGCTTGAACTATTAGAAGCGCATCATCAGCGTATCCTACCAATGTACATAACGTTGGGAGTGGTAGGGAAAACAATTCGTCAAATCTTGTATTCCATATAACGGGTGTCCCAACAAGAACGCAAGATTTAAATGTGGCGTCATTCTAAGTGTATTGTTTGACATTTGAACAACTGTCATTTTTTGCTAGAAGAAGGTACAATTAGTAAAAATAGAGCGCTACACGAATGAGCAACGCATTCTCATTGTGAAATTGATTTACCAAAATGGTGAAAGTTTTGCGGGTACAGTTCGCAAATTGCGATCAATTTGGGGTAACAATAGTGCTCCAAAAGAGTCAACTGTAAAGAGATTAATGGATAAATTTGCTGAAACTGGGTCTGTTAGTGATGTAAAGACAAAAACGCGCTTTCGATCAGGTCGATCGACCGAAAATGTCGCAGCTGTACGTGATGATGTCGCTCAAATTCCATCAACCTCTATTCGACACCGAGCTCAGCAAATTGGCGTCTCCAAATCCACTATGCAGCGAATTTTGACGAAAGATTTACATCTTCATGCATACAAAGTTCATTTGACTCAGGGTCTGCAGCCAGCTGACCATGGACAGCGAAGGGAGTTCGTAAATTGGGTATTGGATAGACAATATGAAAATGCTGATTTTGCCGATAAAATCATCTTCAGTGACAAGGCCCATATCCATCTTGATGGCTTCGTAAATAGGTGAAATTGTCGCATTTGGGGTGAGGAAAATCCTCGAGTGATTCACGAGAAGCAAATGAATCCTCAACGTGTTACTGTGTGGTGTGGATTTTGGGCTGGAGGGATTATTGGACCTTTTTTTTATGAAAATGAGGCAGGTCAAGCGCAAACAGTCAATGGTGTTCGGTATCGGGCAATGATAACCAGTTTTTTCGTGCCTAGAATTGAAGAAATGAATGTGGAGGGCATGTGATTTCAACATGACGGCGCCACATGTCATACAGCCAGAGAAACAATACAATTGCTGCATCAATCATTTCCCGGTCGTGTTATTTCGCGTTTTGGAGACCAGAATTGTTGGCCGCCGAGATCGTGCGATTTAACACCACTAGACTTTTTTCTTTGGGGTTTTTTGAAGTCGATTTACGCGAATAAGCCGACAACGACTCAAGCCTAAAAGAGGAAATTGGACGCTGCATAAATGAAATGCCGCAGCATTTATGCAAAAAAGTCATTGGAAATTTTATTCAAAGATCGCGTCTGTGCCAGCAAAGCCGAGGAATAAAGTTTCAGGATTTTTTTTAAAATAAGTATCTGTGTTTTATTTAAAATTTAAATCTTGTGTTCTTGTTGGGACATCCTTTATAAGGTGATAGTACTGGGCCCTGTGGGCAGCCTCGGATCAAACTTTTCATAAACCAAAGATGGCCGAGCTGCAGTTTAGCTGTACCGTTTACAAAGTAATAATAAATTAAGGAATATATATTTGAGTAGCATCCCCTGTTTTATAATTTAAGAAGTAGCATTGGTCACCAGGCGTTATCGAATGTTCATGATATTCCAACGACTGCTACTGTTTTAACTACTGTTTTCTGTGAATGAAAACTAGGCTTATGAACACAAGTCTTTTACCATGTTTGACTTATGGATCTCAAACATGAAAGTTTACCAAAAACGCTAAACATAAAATCACCACCTGTCAAAGAGGAATGGACAGAAGCATGCTCAAAATAATTAAGACAGATAAAATATGCCATAGAAAAATAAGAGCAATCACACAACGCATAAATGCCTTGCGCTATGCTTAGAAACTAAAGTGGAGATGGGCGGGACACGTAGCGAGGCTTAGAGATAGTAGGTGGACTTACAAAGTCACGACTTGCAGAGGACCTCAAGGGAAAAAAGGGAGAGGGAGACCTGAGAAGGATTATATAATTGAAGTGGCTGGCTCGAATTGGCCTCGTATGGCACTAAACAGAGAGAAGTGGGCATCGTTGGAGGAGGCCTTTACCCAGCCTAGGGACCTTGCGTATTTAATAACTTTAATCACTTTATCATTTAACTATATAAAAATTAGATATAAAATTAAGGATATGTTAAACAAAAACCAAGCAAAATTGTAGCATGGGTCAAATAAAGGTCTTTTATTTTTATTTTATTTTATCACAACTACACTACTTTTTAATAAATCATCGCAGACGGCTTTTGTGCGTTTTAGTCGCTCTCGTTGTACATATCTTTAGGTACGTGTTCTCAAAAATTATACATTCACAGTCTATTTTTTTTTCGTACAGATAAACGACGCCCGTCGCGAAGAATCGCTCTCAGAAGAACCCGAGCCGAATCCAGGAAACCCGTACACTATTTTCGGTACTAAATATCTGAAGAATTGGCCGTGGAATCATGAAGTATAGTCTTAATATTTACAATTGTAAAGTATTGTAAGAAATACGTCCAATCAGTGCATATCAGCCGAAGGTAACGGCGACGGTACCTCTAGCACATACGATGTTCCCCCCAAAAGATAGCTATGCTTTCGCTTTTCGTGCGGTATATGAGCTTCCAGTGGCGTTTACATAATCTCTATTCGGATGTTTATAGGCGGTGCCACTTACCAGAACCATTACGTGCGTATATACGTTACGTTTGCGCTTCATATTACAAAAACATTTTTCCACTGGCAAGTGATTTTCGCAATAAAGTTTTGGCTCGTGTCGACATGACAAATCTACAAAAAATAGTAAATCTGATGTCTAATTAAATCAACACTCGCATTAAACGAGTAGGTATCCGAGCCATTTCACACAAGCCGTTCCGAAATTGAAGCAAGTGAAAGAAGATGGTACATTTTATTGTAAAATTGTACAAGACCATACAATTCTCTCTAAGATTAAGTAAATTATAATTGAAATTAGAATGAATTCACAGATTTCATCGATCAAAACAGTATACAGGTTATTTATTTTTCAAATTGTATCCAATTTTTTACAGGAAGTTCAGAATCGATAACGTAGCCAAAAATAAATAAAAAAAAACAATTTGTACACTCAATTACGCAATACGTTACCTACGTATTAGCTAAGTACAGGTTATTGTCGGACTGGATGTTCGCCGCGCGAACAATTCGATACATGGCGCCCGATACATGACTCCCACCGCTCTCTCCCGGACCCAGCTGCACGATCGCGTCCGGTTTCAGAGCCTATCCAGATTAAGCCTTTTCAAGCGTATCAATTTTCTATTCAGTCCAGATAACGCGTTTCACGCACGTATCTACACAAGAAATTTCGACTACTTCTTCCCAGTTCCTACTTTTTATTGTTCAATTTCAACAATTTGATGATTCCTTATCCCATATGACTACTCTTTTTTAACCGACTTCAAAAAAAAGGAGGAGGTTCTCAATTCGACCATATATATTTTTTTTTATGTGTGTTCGCGGATAACTTCTTCGTTTATGAACCGATTTTAATATTTTTTTTTGTCAGAAAGGACATACTTCAAGGGTGGTCCCATGATAAGGAAACCAGGATCTGATGATGGAAACCTGGAGAAATTGAGGAGAGATTTCGAAAACTGTATGGGTGACTAGTGCGTTTGATACTTTTTTGATTTAGTATTTTAAAGCACTACAATTTAAAGAAAGTCTGGAGTCGATCTGTTGATGGACCCGAAAGACAGTCGAGAGAACTCCTCAACGATTTACAGCAGTAACCTTGTGTTTGGGTTTGATTAATTTGTATTGATGAGAAATTTACAGATAGAAGGGTTGTGACTGTCATTAGGGGTCTGATGATAAAGACGAAAGACTGTCGAGGGAACTCCTTAACGATTAACAGCAGTTACCTTGTGTTTGAGTTTGATTAATTTGTATTGATGAGAACTTTACACATAGAAGGGTTGTGACTGTCATTATGGGTCTGATGATGAAGACGAAAGACAGTCGAGGGAACTCCTCAACGATTAACAGCAGTTACCTTGTGTTTGGGTTTGCTAAATTTGTATTGATGAGAACTTTACACCAAGAAGGGTAGTGACTGTCATTAGGTGTCTAATGATGAAGACGAAAGACAGTCGAGGGAACTCCTCAACGATTAACAGCAGTTACCTTGTGTTTAGGTTTGCTTAATTTGTATTGATGAGAACTTTACACATAGAAGAGTTGTGCCTGTCATTGGGGGTCTGATGATGAAGACAAAAGACAGTCGAGGGAACTCCTCAACGATTAACAGCAGTTACCTTGTGTGTGAGTTTGATTAATTTGTATTGATGAGACCTTTACACCTAGAAGGGTTGTGACTGTCATTGGGAGTCTGATGATGAAGACGAAAGACAGTCGAGGGAACTCCTCAACGATTAACAGCAGTTACCTTGTGTTTGGGTTTGCCTAATTTGTATTGATGAAAACTTTACACCTAGAAGGGTTGTGACTGTCATTAGGGGTCTGATGATGAAGACGAAAGACAGTCGAGGGAATTATTCAACGATTAACAGCAGTTACCTTGTGTTTGGGTTTGGTAAATTTGTATTGATGAGAACTTTACACCTAGAAAGGTAGTGACTGTCATTAGGTGTCTAATGATGAAGACGAAAGACAGTCGAGGGAACTCCTCAACGATTAACAGCAGTTACCTTGTGTTTGGGTTTGCTTAATTTGTATTGATGAGAACTTTACACATAGAAGGGTTGCGACTGTCATTAGGGACCTGATGATGTAGACGAAAGACAGTCGAGGGAACTCCTTAACGATTAACAGCAGTTACCTCGTGTTTGAGTTTGATTAATTTGTATTGATGAGAACTTTACACATACAAGGGTTGTGACTGTCATTAGGGATCTGATGATGAAGACGAAAGACAGTCGAGGGAACTCCTCAACGATTACCAGCAGTTACCTTGTGTTTGGGTTTGCTTAATTTGTATTGATGAGAACTTTACACCTAGAATGGTTGTGACTGTCATTAGGGGTCTGATGATGAAGGCGAAAGACAGTCGAGGGATCTCCTCAACGATTAACAGCAGTTACCTTGTGTTTGGGTTTGATTAATTTGTATTGATGAGAATTTTACACCTAGAAGAGTTGTGATTGTCATTAGGGGTCTGATGATGAAGACGAAAGACAGTCGAGGGAACGTCTCAACGATTAACAGCAGTTACCTTGTGTTTGGGTTTCATTAATTTGTATTGATGAGAACTTTACAGATAGAAGGGTTGTGACTGTCATTAGGGGTCTGATGATGAAGACGAAAGACAGTCGAGGGAACTCCTTAACGATTAACAGCAGTTACCTTGTGTTTGAGTTTCATTAATTTGTATTGATGAAAACTTTACAACTAGAAGGGTAGTGACTGTCATTAGGGGTCTGATGATGAAGACGAAAGACAGTCGAGGGAACTCCTTAACGATTAACAGCAGTTACCTTGTGTTTAAGTTTGATTAATTTGTATTAATGAGAACTTTACACATAAAAGGGTTGTGACTGTCATTAGGGATCTGATGATGAAGACGAAAGACAATCGAGGGAACTCCTCAACGATTAACAGCAGTTACCTTGTGTTCGGGTTTGCTAAATTTGTATTGATGAGAACTTTACACCTAGAAGGGTAGTGGTGTCTGATGATGAAGACGAAAGACAGTCGAGGGAACTCCTCAACGATTAACAGCAGTTACCTTGTGTTTGGGTTTGCCTAATTTGTATTGACGAAAACTTTACACCTAGAATGGTTGTGATTATCATTAGGGGTCTGATGATGAAGACGAAAGACAATCGAGGGAATTCCTCAACGATTAACAGCAGTTACCTTGTGTTTGGGTTTGGTAAATTTGTATTGATGAGAACTTTACACCTAGAAAGGTAGTGACTGTCATTAGGTATCTGATGATGAAGACGAAAGACAGTCGAGGGAACTCCTCAACGATTAACAGCAGTTACCTTGTGTTTGGGTTTGCTTAATTTGTATTGATGAGAACTTTACACCTAGAAAGGTAGTGACTGTCATTAGGTGTCTGATGATGAAGACGAAAGACAGTCGAGAGAACTCCTCAACGATTAACAGCAGTTACCTTGTGTTTGGGTTTGATTAATTTGTATTGATGAGAACATTACACATAGACGGGTTGTGACTGTCATTGGGAGTCTGATGATGAAGACGAAAGACAGTCGAGGGAACTCCTCAACGATTAACAGCAGTTACCATGTGTTTGGGTTTGGTAAATTTGTATTGATGAAAACTTTACACCTAGAAGGGTTGTAACTGTCATTAGGGGTCTGATGATGAAGACGAACGACAGTCGAGGGAACCCCTCAACGATTAACAGCTGTTACCTTGTGTTTGGGTTTGGTAAATTTGTATGGATGAGAACTTTACACCTAGAAGGGTTGTGACTGTCATTAGGAGTCTGATGATGAAAACGAAAGACAGTCGAGGGAACTCCTCAACGATTAACAGCAGTTACCTTGTGTTTTGGTTTGAATAATCTTTATCTTTTTTAAGCGTTCCCGTCTATCATTTTCTGTCTCAAGTAATCTTCGTTTCCTCATTCGAGAAGCATTTTGGAAGGTCTATATCACTTAAAATCGTAAAATAAAATAATTTTTAACAAAAAAAAACCGACTTCAAAGAGTAAACTAAAAAAACCACAAAATTATTAAAAAGAAAATTAAACTGAATTCAATGAAACAAAACTTTACTAAAAAGCGAAAACTAAACCGTACTTAAATTATATACAAAAGTAATATAATTATGTACATATTAATCATTAGGTAATAAACTTAACCTACACTTACATCTTCCTTATATTAATTACCTATATATACGCGTATTTTATATATTCTACAAGTATACTACAACCTATTTATTACAAAATAATATGAATTATAATTTACAATAACAATAATCGCCTAGACCTATTACCTATGAATCTTTATACAATATTATATGTATATGCTATGTGTCCGTCTGTTTGAAGTCGGTGCCAAGCACAAACAGAACAAAAATAATACATGACATATAAAAAATATCAAAGACGCGGCGGGCCAGGCGCTCTGTAGCATAACTATTACGCTTGGCACCGACTTTAAACAGACGGATAGATAGCATATACATATAATATTGTATTATGATTCATAGGTAATAAATAGGTCTAGGCGATTATTGTTATTGTAAATTATAATTCATATTTTGTAATAAATAGGTTGTAGTATACTTGTAGAATATATAAAATACGCGTATATATAGGTAATTAATATAAGGAAGATGTAAGTGTAGGTTAAGTTTATTACCTAATGATTAATATGTACATAATTATATTACTTTTGGATATAATTTAAGTACGGTTTATTTTTCGCTTTTTAGTAAAGTTTTGTTTCATTGAATTCAGTTTAATTTTCTTTTTAGTAATTTTGTGGTTTTTTTAGTTTACTCTTTGAAGTCGGTTTTTTTTTGTTAAAAATTATTTTATCAACATCGTCAATAAAAAGTTCGGTATTATTCGAAGGAAATGCGCATTCACCTTGGGCTTGCGCGTAAAACGCTCAATCTGGACAGGCTCTCAGTCTTGACCCAGACCTATTTACGAATACATGTGCTATTTTCAAATTGTAAACAATGGCGGAACCCGTGTGAGTTATTCGAACCACAGAAATCATCATATGTACCATGTTACATTCTCCAGAGAAAGCCTGCGTGCCGCTCGTTTGCCAAAACAGAAAATTAACCCGAGTGTTCCTAATCGAAGGATCTTTATGTGTTATTAATGGGATATTATAAGTGTTTACGTCGAGAAAGCGTAACGTTATGAGGAGTTTCGTATACGTATAAAATAACACTGGTCAACATGATTTTTTGCCGTTAATTGAATATAAATATTTTCGACATCTCTATTGTATAAAGTATAGGTATCTACAAAAAAAAATAATAAAAAAATCTATTACATCAAAATATCTAAATAAACGATCAACTTTAAATTTTAACGGTATCGAAAAAAGTTATTGTTTTTCTCTGATCTAACAAAAACTTAACGTTATATTTTTAAAACCACTACACACCCTCATATATCCACAACACGCACATATCCGTGATTGACGTATCATCATTAATTAGTATGTACGCATCAATTGATCGTACTGGTGATGACAATGAAATATAAAGATGATTTTAATTCACTTATATTTTAGGCTATTTTGGTTTGCCAATAACAAGAAAAATTCGCGTAATTTTAGTTAGATAATATTTTATTCGTCTCATAATTTATCTCTAATAGAAAGTTAAAAAAATTGGATACACTTAGATAAAATACCCTGTATATTTTACTTTCTTTATTTTCTGACTCTTTTATAACATAATATTATGTACTTTCTATCGGAAAAAAACATATATTATGTACATTTTAATTTTTGGAAAACGATATCGGATCGGGTAGTGTAAAACGCATTTAGACTGCTGACCCTATATTTGCCTTTATATTATATACTGTTATTAATTGCCGTTTTAGAATAAATACCTCAAATAGTTAAGGCCCCTAACTTTTTGAGATCAGAGTGCGTATAGGTAAAAGTTACGATTAATTTATTGAGGTTCTCTATGTTAGCAGGTAGAGGGGCCTCATCTGATTTTACCATCTCCCTGAACGATATAATTACGACATTGCTTGTATTACTCTTATTTCTGACATTAACTTAATATCAAATAACCACATTTGTAGATGACCGGTGATCACTACAACCAAAACCCGTACGCTCCAAAAATGGATAAAGATATGCCATCAGGGGCGTCGCTATTTTCTGCTAGAAAATGGTGGTATTTTAATCAGGTATAATTTAATCATTCGGATATTTATACAAGGTTGATACAAGCGAGAAGCATTAAATGAAATCACATATTTAGTGTAGGTATTATTTTCAGGCTACACAACAAAAATCAGGCCAATTAGAGCAATAAAGTAGCTACAAAATTTTTTTAAAGTTTTTTCTCACTTCGTACATGCTGTATCGCAGCTGATCGCCGACTATGGCCGGCCGGGGCTATCCACCCCGTACGAGATTGTCGTTCGCTGTACGAGATGGTACAAAGCATGTTTTTGTTTTCCGCTATTTAACTTGTTTGAAAAAAGTATTTTCGTATAGGTTGTTCGTATGTCGTAAATTTATTTTTAATAGTTTCGGATTAACTGTAGGCACTTATAGTGGTGAACACAATATGTGGATTAATTTAATGCCTTTCCCTTGTATCAACCTTGTATATTATATCCAACTATACTAGTAGATATTACCTACTTTTCATATTTACATTGCTACTTAGTATTTTATGTCAATAATTAGAACTGGTTGTTCGGATCTTTGTCACCTAATTCTTCCGACATATGGGACGTCGTTAATTTAAGAAAAATACAGCGTAATATAGTGCATTTTTTAAGAGGGCACCTGACGCTAAATGAGACTTTTAATTGATTCATATCTCAGAAGTTATAAGGTCTAGGAGATTCAAATTTTTATACAAGATACTTCAGTTCATCGAAAATAAACTCTCCATCGTAAAAACACGATGACTGAAAAAAATCTCGATGGTTTTATTTAAAAAAAAATACAAATTTTCATAAAATTTTGACGTACTTAAATCTCGTAAATTTGCTATAATTTATTTATTATATTTTAATATGTGATGAACAATTAAAAATCTAAAATATTCCCCAGAACACTTTTTTTCTAATCACTATAATTTATTTTTAATCAATTTTTATACTTTTATTATGAAATGAATATGCACTTTTGGTAAGAGGTAGTGCCACACTGCATGCTTGCATGCAGTCGAATTGGGCCGGCACGACCGGGGAGGTACCTCTCGCTTACACGAGACTGGCGTAAAGTGACAACTGTGCTGTCGCGTTTCGTGCGGTGTGTTAGTAGCCGGTGGCCCATGGAGGTGGGAGAAGAAAGGAAGGCAGCGCATCTGTATAGCCTCTATGCGGATGTTTGTGGGCGTCGGTAGTCATGAAAATGGCTCCGACTGCTCGTTTGCCCTCCTATATCATAAAATAATAAAAAAAAAAAACTTCCATTGCCTCGCCATGACATTAGTAAGCCTTTGGCTTTCCTACAGAGTGGACCTATGCGCAATTTTGTCGTCACCATAGATATCAGAAATTTGTGTAAGTCACTTCTATGGAGGGAGGAGAGGAGGAGAACAATACGTTTGTATAATAATTATTATCAATCAATGGGCAACAGGAAACTTACACACATTTTTATTGTATATAATATTTACATGACCATTGACACTCATAGTCATTCGCGTAGAAGTTATACAGAGGTGATCCTTTTGTTCTTCCTCCGTCCTCAATGGGCTACCGGAAACTTACACATCTATACTAATATTGTAAAGGAGAACCATTTGAATGCTACATTATCACAGATTACTATATAATATATATTATATAAATGAATGTTTTCTGTAGGTCCTTTCTAGATTCGCAATGCATAATGCATTTGAGAATGTGATGATCTTTAGTAATGTTGTTCTGAAAGCGCCTACGAAGGTTTCTACGTTGGTATGACCAATTTTCGACAGATGGCGCCACTGTAATT
>LUGF01042730.1:68859-85472 GCA_001625245.1 Calycopis cecrops
CACACACACACACACACACACACACACAATAAAATCTTTCTTCTTTATAATATTAGACAGAAATATAATTTTGTCTTTATAATATTATACAAAGTTGATACAAGCGAGAGGCATTAAATGAAACCACATATTTAGTGTATTATTTTCAGGCTACACAACAAAAATCAGATCAATCGGAGCAATAAATTAGCCATAGGAATGTTTTAAAATTTTTTCTCACTTCGTACACTCTGTATCGTGGCTGATCGCCGACTATGACCGGCCGGGGTCATTCAGGCCGTACGAGGTTGCCGTTTGCTGTACGAGACGGTACAAAGCATGTTTATGTTTTTTCGCTATTCAACTTGTTTGAAAATAGTATTTTCGTATACTTATCGTAAACTTATTTTTAATAAGTTAAGTTTCGGATTAACTGTATTCACTTATAGTATATGTGGTTTAATTTAATGCCTCTCCCTTGTATCAACCTTGTATATTATAATTAATGTATGTAAATATGATTATTTATTTATTATATATTTACATTTATTTTATAACTTATATCTCTCTGTGCATAAATCATTATATTTCAGTATATATCAGGGGACTAACGAATTGATAGACTTTGCGGATATTGCGGAAGTTCTATCATATTCTACAAGTGGATATTTATATCAAACGCGATAGAATCCATTAAAAGAATCGTAATCATGAGATTATAAATAAAAAATATAATAAGAATACCTGTGCATGGTAGAGGTGCGATCGGAGTATCATCCTTGATACTCCAGCGAATGTGTTTCTGAAATGAAAGGTGTCATGTAAGCGCATTAATCCGTTACACTGGACGGTCGTCGTTCTTTTACATGACTTTATTCCTCATTCTGTTTTCCTACTAAAGGCAATATCGTTCCTTAAGGATTCTTTAGAACTGGTTTCGAAATTTAACGCATATTTTTTTGTAATCATAGCTGGGGGCCCAATGAACGAATTTTATATACGGGATTCAGAAGGTCGAACGGGGATCCGATCACGGTAAGTTGGTAAGTTTTTTTTATCATATAAGGTTACAAATGCAGACTCGCACCTTCTATGACACAGCACTCACTTAGTGATCATTAAATAGGCTTGTTTTAATGTATAAAATTTGATATTTATAAACTAGATAAATCCTAAGTACTTACACCTAGTTCTCCAACAAAATTTGTGTATTTTTATTGATTAAATTTAAAAGCATAATTTTTCAATTGTTGTTATTATTTTCAAGTCTCAAGATTGACTCTTAAATAATGCTTTTAAATAAATAAAAATATTTATCGCAAACCATTGTTGAAGTAGGTTCTACTAACAACTTTTGAAGTTTACTTTCTAATGTTATAAATATTATGCTACTTAAAAACTCTAAGTTATATTTCATACTTTCGTTAACCAAGTAAAAAAAATTTCAGTCCTCGCTTATCATTTTAATAAATCTCACTAGCCTTACTGGTATTCACAATTCAAATATGTATATTACTTACTATAACACAAAAACTACTGAATGGATTATTTTCTAGATTAACATAAAAAATATTACAATTCATCCCAAAAAAGAAATTAAAATTTGATTTCAAAATCAAACCGATATTTGAGGTGAAAATGGCCACTTCATTATAAGGTTAATTTCAATTGTTAGTACGTCATAGCTATCGAACTATTGCAGCATTTTATACATAACTAGCTGTTACCCGCTGGTTCGCTCTCGTGGCAGAAAAAAAAATATACATATTTCGAGCCGATGACACTCTTCAGTCCTTCAACTTTCTGCATACTAAATATCACATCGATCCATTGATCAGATTGAATGTGAAAGGACAAACAAACAAACACACTTTCGCAATAATAATATTATTAGTATTAGTATGGATTAAACTTAGAAGTCATTCCGCGCGCAAAACTTGCATTCGGAACACTGGCGCAACAAAGAAACTGCTCCACGAAGTTTATCGTGTATAAACTCTGTACATATTGTACTGTGCATTTAAAACTTTTTCTACATCAGCTTTATTATTTATTATTAGCAGCATTACAATACATAACGCAAGAGGTAGTGCCACTTGCATGCATGAACGTCGGCACGACCAGGGAGGTACCTCTCGTTTACACGAAAGTGACAGCTGTGCTATCGCGTTTCGTACGACGTGTAAGTAGCCGGTGACCCATGGAGACAGGAGGAAGAAGGAGATCAACACATCTCTATAAACAATACAGATGTCTATGACTATACAGATGATATAAACTATACAGATGTCTATGAGCGTCGGTAGTCATGAAAATGAAACGAGGTTCCGATTGCTCGTTTGCTCCCTTATACTATTAAAAAAAAACATGTATGATTCTTTTGGCCGCTATGATCAAGATCAGCTCTCCATGAGCCAATTATTTATGTCAGCGCCGTGGCCACTTTAGGACTGGACTTGTTTATTTCTTGTCAGTCACTTTTACCTGGACTTGTTTATTTCTTGTCAGATTTTAGATATTTTTATCAATCGAGTTTTTAATTATTTAAAACTCTCTTCCGGCTGATAATGATGATGATGAAATTTCAAAATATTGTTTTAATTATCTGTTTTAAATAATGTGGCAATTGTCTCCTTTTAAAGAGTTCCAGACGTAGCAGTGCGGAAAAATAAAAAGGGAAAATTTAAAATAAAGAAAATTTATAATACGTAAAATTAAAATAAGTCTGAATAAATGGCTAACTATTTGACAAGTCATAACCATGGAGCTAAAACAGAGCTAAAACTTGTCTTAGCTTCATGATCATAAGACTAGAAAAAAGCGATTTGACAATAAAATTTTCATTTGAAATAAGTTTCCTAGGTCCTAGGTATAGACGCGATAAAGCTTCGCTGGCGACCCACTGTTATAATCTTGGTACACATAATATTTCATAATAATTGGTCGAGACGTTTCGGAGCAGCAGGAGATTTTCATATACGAGAATAAAACATTCGTGAATCATTTGAAAATTGATATAAATTAATGAAAACATTATTTGAAAATTTATATATGATCAATATTTTAGGAGCTGTCCTCTAATAAAAAAGAAAGGTGAAGTATACAAATCACTGATTTTCTAATTATCTATAGGGTTAAATTTTGATCACCGGCTAAATTTTCATAATCGATATTACCTTCGATTTTTGAAATAAAAAATAATAAAAAAATGTATAAAATTACTTTTTGTCCTACGCTAAAAATATTATCGTATAGACAACTCGGCGCGGACCATTCAACCTTTCGGCGCTAGTAGCAATGAACTCTGTATAATATGTCCTGGACGCGTTGCCGTATAGGCCTAGCGTTCGTAAGCTGTTTGAGCCTTGAGGTCGATACACTTCGTGTGCGAACAACGATTGATGTATTTTTAAATACCATTTCAAATAGATTTTTATTTAACAAAATATTACAACTAGGCGATAAAATTTAAAACACACCCTTGGATTGATGTTTACTACCTTATTTTAAATTTGGTCAGTGACCAAAATTTAACCCAAATAATATAAAGCTAAAGAATGTGTTTGTTTTTATGAACGCTCTAATGGAATCAGGGACTACTCGTCAAAATTGAATTTAGTGTTAGATATTCGGTTTTTCGAGGAAGGCTGTGTGTTTTACGGGTGAAACCGTGTGGCGCTGCTATATTTATGCTATATTTATATCCTACATCTAATAGGCCTACTTCTTACCTACGATACTGTACCTACCTCGTATCTACTTGATATTTACATTAATGACAATATTTTTGTAAACTTAATTGGGCACAAAAATATGTGGAAAAGGAATGTGAAGTTGCTATTGTAATTAAAACAAATCGTGGTCAGGGTCCACCAGTGAGCTCGTGGCCACTGCTGGCGTAACCCGGCGGAAATGTCGAGCAAAGGTATATGTTCGCTCGTAACTTTAATAAGTATTTTATCGTATATATAAAAAGAAAAGCAAATGAAAACAAAGAAACAACAAATCCAACACAAAAATTAATATGGCACCACAAGGGCATATTTTCTACGGCGGGTGGGAAACAATTCAAACGAAAAGTTTGGAAAATTTCAAGTAACACTTAAATTCCTGCGCGACTGGATTCATGCTTTATGTAGAAAAACGTAATTGCATTAGTTTATTGTTGGCCGAAACGTGCGGTAGGTATCTACATTTATGCTTTACTAGCTGCGCTCCGCGGTTTCACCCGCATAAGTTTCGATCCCGGCGAAATATCGATACAACTTTTCAAAATCAGTCGAGCCGTGTCGGAGGAGTATGGTAACTAACAATGTGACAAGAGAATTTTATATACCCATATAATATATAGAGATCGAGATTATAGCGTTAAATAGATAGGCCAAAAAGCTACAACAGCTATTTACTTTTTAAACTGACGTCTTTACACTTTACTAGAGAACCCGCGAAGATCGAAATTCGATCTTATTGAAACTTTTTTTGTACCTAATTAAAAACTAAATATCATATGACATGTTATGTCATTGTGACTACGGTAGGTACCGTAGACAGAGAGAACTAGAATTCTCTGTCTACGGTAGGTACTCAATTTGTGTAGAATTTTCAACACTTGCAAAGGACACAGAAACTTCATGTCTCAAATGCATGGTAGTGTGTGTAATGTTTTATTTAATGAAATAATGTACATTAGAAGCCTTATTATTGAACATTGGTTCTGCACTTCTCTTACACATAAACTGTAAGGGTGCCAAATTTCATACTCCTCTGTCTGCGCAATTGTCGTAAAAGTGTTCCCGAAGTTTTTGCTTTACGTATTAATACTTATAATAGATTTGTATAAGGAGGCAAACATACGGTGACAGCCTTCTGATAAGTTCGAAGCCCACATACATCCGCGTATTTATGCAAACATATTGCGCTCCTTCTCCCCAATGGGCCAGCGATCACTCACAAGCCGCACGAATCGCGACAGGATAACATTAATTTTATGCGACAGGTAAGTGACACCGGTCTAAACCGGCATATTTTTTCACAGAGAGATAATAAACTTTATTTAAATATTAATAAGACGTAAATACTACGATGCGCCGCGAATGAAATAAGTCAAAGGAACATTTTTACTTCTATAAAACCAGAAGAAGAGTAATAATTTACGATCACCAACTTACTATATTCTATCGTAACAATAACTTATTATCCTTAACAATTCGGCAGAATCAAAATAATGTTACATTATATAAAGCAAAGGAACTAATTTAATAAAATATTTCAGTTTTACATTGGTGCCAGTTGAGTTGGATTTGGTAAGATCTATTTTACATTTTATCTTTCTTCTTCCTTTTAACATAAAAGCAGTTTCAATTGGTGGGTAACAAATACAATTTTGTGCATTGGTGGAAACGCTACTTTTATCAAAATTAAATTACGCCGATACAATTTATGGACCTAGTCTGCTGGCTCGAGCTGACACATTAATACAATGAGTACAAAATGTCACGCCGGTAGAGACCAAGTCACGCCGTATCTAAATTTTCACTCCATACTCAAAATGAAGTCACGACGCATACACCACCTTGCATGTTTAATGTTTGGTGTAATTAAATATAAAGAACCAGCTTATTTATATGATAAATTGAGCCGGAGCACGTCACGTAGACAATGTTCGCATCAGCTTCCTACCCACCCGCTTAGAACTGCTGCCTTCAGAGGAAGTTTCCGATACGCCGCGGCGGCGCGCCGCTTCGAAAATATGGAACAACTTGCCACCACCAATCAGCTCAACAAATTAAATACATTTAGCCGACTTTTAAAACTGTTTCTCATTGAGGAGCAGCCGAAAATAGATATGACGCGGACGGTCGGAAATGTGTCCATCATAATATTATAGGAGAATAAAAAGTTATTTTAGTATTTGTATTGTGTTTGTATTGTATTTGTGCTGAAGTGTATTGCATAATTTTTGTATTGTATTTGTATTGTGTTGTACCTTTATCATTTTATCCTCCCTCTGTCTTATGTGTAAGGTTTTTTAAAGTTTTGCACTATGGCATAAATTGTATTTTTATTTTATGTGTGTTAAAAGTACCATCATTTTTGTTGGGTTGATAACTCCGCCCTTGCCCTTGCTCTACTGTGCCGAAAGCAAATTTTAATTTGCAATCCATTACGACCAGAACTCATGATCAATCTTTTTAGTATTTTTTTATTTTGTTATTAAACGTTAGAATTCAGACATATGAATGTGATATAGTAAACACAACATAATTAATTATTCATAAATATTTTACAGAACAATAAGGTGAATGAAGACGAAGAGCAATCTTCGTATATTAAGTAAGTAAAAAGCATTTTTGGACTCATACAAAATAAGTAAGTAAATCCTGGTATAAAAATAGTTTTCTGTTTTGTTGGATATTGATATTCCATAGTAGAAGTAGAACATTAGTGACAGATGATTTTAGGCATCATCATTGTATAATTACAAGGTTGATAAAAGCGAGAGGAGTTAAATTAAACCACATAATATACTATAAGTACAGATCCGAAACTATTTAAAATAAGTTTACGACAAGTACCTATACGAAAAATGTAATCATGCTTTGTTGCGGCGGCTACAGCGAGCGGCAACCTGGTACGGAGTAAATGACCCCGGCCATCCATAGCCGACCGGGCTCGCGATCAGCTGACGACACAGCGAGTAAGAAGTGAGGAAAAGCTATAATTTTGACGACCAGGCTGGCGCAGTGGCACAGGGCTCGGATAAGCGAAACATGTTGCGCCAGGGGTCGCGGGTTCGAATCCCGCCTTGGTCATGGATGTTTATCAATGTATTATATGTATTTCTATAATAAAAATCTTAAATATATAAAATTTCTTAAATTTATAAAACATATTAAATATATTCCGTTGTATAGTACCCGTAACACAAGTCCTTGTGGTACTTAGTACGGGGCTAGGCTAACGTGGTGTGTAAGGTCCACAGATATTTATTTATTTATTTATATTTATAAAAAATCCTATGGCTAAACTATTACTCCGATTGATCTGAGTTTTGATGTGTAGCCTGGAAAAGGTACACTTAATATGTGGTTTCATTTAACGCCTCTCGCTTTTATCAACCTTGTATATTGTATATCTGCAGCTCTCTCTTCACAGTGATGGGTTGGTAGCTGTCACTAGCCACGCCACGGTCGTCCTGTTATTGATGCCTCTTTCTAGTCATATGTCCTATCATCTATAACTAATAATGACTGATAAATGCAAGAGGTTTGAATTTGCAATCAGCTAATAAAAACTGCCAAACATCACGGAGCGACATAAGTTCACTGTATACTTGTATCTCTAACTTGTACAATGCCAACATAATAATTAAAGTAGATCTTAATTTTGAGTTGAGTTAAACCCATTACCTCTCAAATCGAAACCTTGCAATTCTTTCACATCTTCTTTAGTAAACCTATATAAAAAAAGCCAAAAAAAAATGTAAGAAGTTTAGTTTTTCGCGTTTTAAATCGGTCTAAGCATCTACTATCCTTTTGTTTAATTTTAACTCGGTATAAAATACCTATTAGCAGGCTACTTCACCACTCACACCTGCTTCTCCATTAATTATTTATCAAACGTGAGAGTAACATACATTTTGTTTTTATAGGAACTTTATTACTGACAATGATAAAAGAAATCCCGTGAGTAATGCCTATCTCGTATTATTAACCGTAAAAGATAAGAAGTTGAACCCTAATGGCCTGCGCAGATGAGAGATTTTAGTCAGCGAACTTTTTGTCCGCTAAAATAGAACACTTACAACTGTATGGAGTAACGCAAACGAGGAATTAAAAGTACCGTTTACAAAAAATCCCCCGAATCAGCGCGGACATGCAGAGAGCGGACCGGACATAAGTACGCGGGAGTCCCCGAAAGTAATAGAACTCTAGTGACTATGCGAAGCAACGCACACGAAGGTTTTTATTCCGCGCTGTGCGCTCGAGAGTGAGGGACTCGAGCAACAAGTGTTCGCAGACCGTGTGCGTTAAGTACGCAGTAAATCCGCGGGAGACTTTTTATTCGCGGAGCGTACTTTTTCTACGCCGCGGACTAAAACCTCTCCTCTGCGCAGGCAATAAGGATAAATTATACGCAGGCGAAACTGCTGCGCGTTTTTTTATTTTATTTTTATATAATGAAATTATATTATACTAAATTGATAATCTATGTGTGCTTAATTTCATCTACATGTTACATGCATAGTTACATTCTATTCACTAATTTTCGCGTAACATAGGTACATACAAAGCTTCAAATTTATAATCTTGTAATTTGTAAATATTAATATTAATTAATTATATTTAATATTAGTAGGCTAATTTACTTGATATGGAATGTATTATTTATATCACTAGTATAATATAAAGTAGTAATAGAGGATATCCCTATGTAATACCTATACAGCAATAACTATACTTGCTATACCGCGAACTCGGAGCTGCGCGGTACTCAGATAACACTTCTTCAACTCGTTAAAATACATATTTGTTAAATATCTTTAAGTTCAACCATTGCCATCTCCTCGACTCTTATAAATCACGTTTGCAAGCATTCGATCTCATATCATTGGAAAATAGGCGAAAAATATTGGACGTGGTTTTCTTATATAAATTGGTAATCTCGCTCTGTTTTTGTTCTTTAAGTACCTTATTATTATCAGTTATTAATATCTTTTAATATGTTCTATAATTTATGTTTCCCATAAAATATTCGATACCGATTAAAAAGTTAATATTATATTGTAAATACAGTTATACTCCGACTTACGCGTATTTAATTTACATGGTCAAGGCGGTCCCACCTATCGCGTAACTTCGGAGTATTAATATATAGAGCTTTAAAGAGATGCACCGACTATTACTTTGGCCGACTGGCCCGTCCACATATTTTTCAAATTTACATCTAGTAGGTTTATAATTACACGGTTTTTATACATAAAATAAAAAATGGGTTTATTGTTTTAGATATTCTAACCCAGAGAAAAAAATACAGCACATCAAATTTTTGAGATAGTCTACTCCAGAAATTGTAATTTTCTAGATTCCTGAAATATTTACAATCGTGATACAAATCAAATCCCAAATTTTTTTTAGGTACTTGAATTTGCTATAAATTTTCAGACACCATGGCAAAATTTGTAGAAAAAAAAATTCTAAGTTACTATAAACCGAAATTTGCCGAAACTTGGTATTTATCCACTTCCCTGAAAACCTGAAGTGATAGCCCAATTTGAACATCGAATTTAAGACTCCCTAAACCATTTGGAGAATTACATACAATTAGTGAAATCCCTAGTTTCAGTTCTGGTGCCTGCGACTTCGTTCGCGTAGCGTAGTAATATTATAATCAAAAGTGATTTGTTATTATTTGCTTGCAGTGTGCCGAAATTTAGATTTCCCGTAGGAATTAGCGATTTCACCGCAGTAAAAAGTGTTTTTGATGTTGATCAGGCTTAGTATTTTATAACCCATAAAAAGTTTCATTCGAAAATGAAACTTTTTGTGTTTTTTGTAATCCGTCCAGTAGTTTCGGAGATTAGCCCGGACAAAGAGACAAACGGAGAAACAGACAAACAAAAACTTAAAAAACATTTAGTGTTCTAATACTATTTTAACATCGCCCCCAATTAGTTTTTCGTTAATATATTCAATGTACAGACACATAAATTTTGCTGTTTTATTATATTATGTATAGATTTTTGACTCACCAAGAAAGAAAACTTTTGTGACACACAAAAATCAACTTATTTTATTATCTTGTTACAGTAAGTTCGCCTGAGAAACGCGTTCCTTGGCAAAATTAAACAAAATATCGTGAACTTCATTTAAATTATAACTGCCGGAAGGGACGTCATCTTGAAGAAATTCAAACAGAGATCGTCTTTAATGTTGAAATGATAACATAATTTACAAAGTAAATAATAATTATTTTAATTTTGAGGCTTTTTTATTATTTTTAAACACCTTTTGAATTTGATTATTAGATAGAACATTTTTTAAATGGTTTAAATAGCAAAGAACTAGTAGATTAATCCAGCTATATTGTTCAAAAACATGCCCTTGTCAATTTTCATGATTTTCTAATCTCTTCTAAAAATATCAGCTACTGTATACACAAATATACACTTGAAAAACATATTTTTCTTCCTACCACTGTGGGATAACTGAATAAAAAACAGGTACTAGAGGAGGCTGAGTAATTGGACGTATTTTTTTATAGCAGTGGAGGCAAACGAGCAGTTGGGTCACCTGATGTAACGTGATCACCAGCGCCCACCCCAAGCCCCCACCCCCCAGAAATTCGTAACACCAGAGGTCCAACAGATGCTTTGCCGACCTATGAGCACAGAGTAAAGAGACGCTATGAGAGAAGAATATGCTCTTTTCTTGAAGATCCCTAGTAGGTCTGGAAATACCTAGGGAGGCAGCTTTAGCTACTTGAAAGAAAATATGTCTATTCCTATGATTAGAACCAAGATTAAAACAAAACTAACAGAGAAAAAAAATTGAACTACATCCGAGAAAGATCTGAAATTTATGTTTATTGTTTGTACTAAATTTCTACTTAATCAATTATATAATCTTTGAGTGAAAGTATAAAACACAAAGATACAAACATTTTTATTTCTAGTATTAGTAGGTATGCCTTTCGTAAAGGAATTGGCTGGTATGCTATCGCAGTGGCATAATTTATATGCAAATTAATAAAAAAGTATACAAGGTTGATAAAAGCGAGAGAAATTAACTGAAACCACATACATATTTAGTGTATCATTTCAGGCTACACAACAAAAATCAGATCATTCGGAGCAATAGTTTAGCCACAGGAATTATTTAGTCTTTCTCACTTAGTACACGCTGTATCGCAGCTGATCGCCAACTATGGCCGGCGCTGTAGCCGCCCGGTACAAAGCATGATTTCATTTTTTTGCTATTTAACTTCTTTGAAAAAAGTATTTTCATGCACTTCTGGTAAACTTGTTTTTAATAATTTCGGATTAACAGTAGGCACTTATCGTATACGTAGTTTCTTTTAGTGCCTCTTGTTTTTATCAACATTGTATAAGCTGCCCGATATTTTGCAAGGAACGCGTTTCCACAAGAACTCATCATCAATCTACGGCTACGGCCTGAATGGCAGCGTCAAAAGCGTTTAAAGAAGGCCTGCAGCGCGGGTATTGCGATGGGGTCGTGAACATCGCGCCAACAACGCTTAAGACTCTAAGAAAGATAAAATATTGTCACATAAAAGTTTAAAAATCTTGTTCTTTCAAGCTAAACTTTGAATCCGCCGTTTGCAGAAATCTATCTTCAAAGTTTGGAATCTATTTCAACTTAGGAGATATGTTAGATCCAGGGTTGATGTCTGGCAACTCTAAGACAAGAAGGCTAAAATAAAACTTAAAATTCAAAAGTATTTTTAGAGTTCCGTACCTAAAAAGAAAAACGAAACCCTTATATGATTACTAGTTGTGCCAAGCGGTTTCACCCGCGTTTAGTTTCTAAGAAACTCATCTAAATTCAACACCCTATATCACCCCCTTAGGAGTTGAATTTCTAAAAATCCTTTCTGCGGATGCCTACGTCATAACATCTACCTGCACGCCAAATTTCGGCCCGATCCGTCCAGTGGTTTGGGCTGCGCGTTGATAGATGGCGATGTCACCTTTGTGTTTTATATATATATAGACTTTGTGGTGTTGTGTCCGTATGTCTCTCTATCTGTAGGTACGTCAGTCAAGCCCTTTTCCTCGGAAAGACGTGGAAGGATCAAGTTAAAATTTATGTCAATTTGTGAAGTCTACTCTCTTAAAGCAAAGAAAATAAAAACATACTTCTAAAACAACGCATTTTAAAGTTAAAGTACGCTTACATACGTTTATGCACAAAGGAGACCGAAATGATTCTATACATTTCTGGGCCTGGAATGTAACAAAATAAAAAGGGTGTGAATTAAAAGATTTTAATTATTACTCCGTCGCGTCGCTGGAAATTCTATAGGTTTCGACAATGTAAAAGTGTAGCAATTTTTAATTATTAGATGATACCTGAAGTTCAAGGATGTTTTTAAACACAAATGCCTATTATATTTAATGAAAAGAGTAATATCTTATTTAAATATTAAAAGTGGTACAGAGGGAAAGAATATCGGAACAATTAAAAAGCTCAAATGAATATTATATAACTTAAAAAGTAACTGTCAAAAGTATAGAAGTATCAGGTGACAATTTATTATAAAATACCAAGATGCTTATACAATACGACACGACGATTTAAATTGATTAAATAAATAATTATATTTTTAGTTATTGCTTAGTTTATACAGGCTTAGTTTTTGATCACCGACAAAATTTTAAAATAAGGAAGTTACAATATACATAACATTATTCCAAGGGTGTGTTTTAAAATGTATCGTCTAATTGTAATATTTTGTTAGATAAAAATCGATTTGAAATGGTCCTTTAAAATTCATCGACCGTTGTTCGCATACAAAACGTATGACCTCAAGCTCAGTGACCCTCAAGGTCGCGACGCGCGAGTCAGATGCCACATGGTGACAACATGGGACAAAGTAATTGTATCTAATAATTTTTTACTTTTTTTATTTCATAAATCTAATGTGTTATTGATTCTCAACCAAACCTGAAAATTTGGCCGGCCAAAAAGTAACCCTGTATTATGAAATTATATTTTATTATGATACTTATGTATTCTGCAAACATTTACATGTAGTGCAAAGCTTTTATTTTTGTTTAAATGTTTAATCGATTATTCAATGATTAATCGATTATGTCACGATAAACATTTTTTTTATATTTCCCCGTTCCCAGATTGCTAAATTCGTTGACTTTATGATAAAAATACGACAAATTTTTCAGACTATATCTTAAATTATTACATTTTGGCCCAAGATGTTCAGTCACCTTTTTTACGAAGTCGCAAGTGTTCACCAAGTATATTCCCTATGTACCTACTTGCTGTTTTCCTAGAAATATGACATTATGCAAGAAGTAAAAACTTACAACACAAATATAGGAATAAATCCGAAAATCGGTACTTTATAATTTCACGCATAACCTACTAAATATATTTGTACAGACTATACATATATATATACGTCTTAAAGAACTGGGCTGCCACTTGAGAATATATTTCTATACTTCAAGACAAATATATAGATTTACTTTAATTAACAAAGATATTATTGATACTGAGAAACAATACATAGTTATACTGAGGAGATCCTAAAGCCAATTAAGATAAGGAAAATTGGGTGCTTAAATCTCAAGTCACAGACCCAATCAGCCCGATCGCCGATATCATCTTATAATAAGAAATCAAATGAAAAGTAGTCATTGATATTTTTATCAAAAAATTATTGTGATATATAATGCTTTTTAATGACTGTCGACGTCTGTAGACATCCGCATAATTGTTATCCAGTATTGCCCTACGTCTCTCCTTTCCTACAAGGCCACCGGCAACTCACAAACCACACTAAAAGCGACAGCATAGCTGTCACGTTGCGGTGTGTCATTGAGCGAGAGGTGAACCCCCCTCCCAGCCGTACACCCACCGTTTTCTTCACAGATAGATGACAGGTTTTATTTACGGTAACTCAGGAGCAAATACTATTTAAATTTTTTAATATTCCGTTAGGAGGTCTGTTTTCAGTAGTACTTATTTCTTAGTAGAAGTACTTATTTCTTGAATGCCATGGACATAAAATATGAGCATAGCTGTCACTTAGCGAGGGTATCATGTGAGCGAGAACTAGCTACTTATTGAACTGATTGTAGGCCACTGCCTCTCATACACCATATTTTTAGACGCGGCGACCGGCCACTTTGCGACTGCATCTAAGCAGTCGCACGACTCAGCGACTCTGAGATCGGTCGCAGTAGAGTAGTGCGACAGTCGTGTGACAGTATCGCGATCTCTACACTGCATTTAGACGTTGATTGACATTAATTGACGTACATTAGCGACTAAATTGACGCGTCTGGCGTCTTAAAGCGACTGAATCACCTGTCGCCGCGTCTAAGGCTGCTCACCCACGTCCGATAATCGGTGACCGATTTTTTGTAGGAAAAAAATAGAACGTACTGTTAGTAATGGAGCAACGCACACGTCCTACAAAAAGTAGGTAAAAAGTAGTTATAAGAATCGTAGGAAAAAATCCAATCCTACAAGGACCAACGTAAGATTTTTTCCTACGTCGCGGTCGGTCCGTCGCGCGTCGTCCGATACGTCGATAAGTCCTTGTAGGACCGATAGGACAACAAGTGTATTTTGGTATACTCCTTACCCCGATAAGCTGTTCCTGTGCAAAGTTCCTTGCACAAAAAAAAGATACTTCTATGTCTTCGTTCAACCTAAATGTCAATAGATGGCGGTGACGGTTTTTTACAACTCGCTGGCAAAATGTTTTAGTTGTAAGATATAAAGAATCTGAATTTTGTACGCAGCACAGCTTAATTACAGATTTATCACACTAATATTATAAATGTGAAAATTTCTTTGTTTGGATTTTTAAATGTTTGGATATTTATCCGTCAATCACGCCGAAACTACTGAACGGATGGTTAAATTTGTTATACAGATAGCGTATGAGCTGACTTAGATTATAGGATACTTTTTATCCCCTAGGATAAAGCAGAGATTTTTGTTTATTTGTCTGTAGATATGTACGAGTATGTCCGGGCTAAACTAAACAACCGGCCAAGGGCGAGTCGAACTCGCACACAGAGGGTTCCTAACCAAGGGAAACTATAGGTGTCTCTGCGTTATTTTTTATTAGAAAATAAAATTAACTTGGTTATCTCGTTTAAACCAATATTCGTTGAAAGATTTCGTTAAGGTCTACAGCATATATATTTTTTAGATTTCTCACTCTCTTATTTTAAAACTTAGAGGGGAGAAGACTCATTTTTTCGCTTCGGAACTTTCGGCCTACCTTTCAAACAATTGATTTTGACGTAAAATGGATTCAGTAATCCCTTACATACAGGTGAGGATGAAAAAAATATTTTCAGTTGTAGTATGTAGTTAGTATATATAATGGAGGATAATATAGAAAAAATAAAGGGGGTGCCCCTTTATTTTTTATTTTAATCATTTTTATTAAAAATTCGATTAGCGGTTCACAGAATACGACAACCTACAAACTTTCAACTACAAAGGCCCAATAGTTTCGGAAAAAAATGGCTGTGACATACTGACGGACGGACGGACGGACGGATTGACAGACCTGACGAATCTATAAGGGTTCCGTATTTGCCGTTTGGCTATGGAACCCTAATAAGTACTGCATGGATTTACTTCAAATTTTGAATGAATATTACTAACATGTCGGGTCAACATATTAAAGGCTACATATTATCACGCTATCACCTATGGGGGAGGAGCTGTTAATTTTTAAAGTCCAAAATCCAAGCAAGTGAAGCTGCGGGCGGAAGCTAGTTATATCATAATTCTTTTCAGATGCGTTCATCGGACCTCATTGATCCCTTAAAAGTAACGCGCGAGAACGCGACCTCAAGTCCATATCTCACAAAAACAATTAAATTAAGAATTAGAGGCAAAATGAGAACAATTTGTAAAGATCACCCGGAACATTGCAACGACACTGATGAAATGACCGAGGGGGCAGAAGAAGATACACAAAGTTCTGCAGAAATAAATATAAGCAGTTCTATAGAATCTACTACTATTAAACACAATGCAACAAAAAAAGAAGATTTTTGGTCAACCAGAGTTAGTATAAAGTTATTTACATATGAATTTAACTCGTACCATTATAATAATTTTACAATCTAAAACTTTAAACTCACACAATTTTAAACTCACAACACTGAACAAAAAACACAACACTTAAACAAGAACGTCGAAGGTAAGAACCGGCCACCTCCCGAAGATGCTGCCACCTTATGGTGATGGGGGCAGCTTGACTTGGGCTACCCCACCCGTCCCTCTAAATCAGCAGACGGCGGCGGCGTGGGATATGGCGACTAGCGAGTCCGATTTGGATAAATCGGAGGCGTGCTCCTTGGCAGTATCAGGATGGGAACAATTGACTGGTTTCGATGACGTAGTTAGACGTATATGTAGATTGTTCAAAGGCACCCGGACAGTCCCCAAGGTCGCGCCTCGTCGAGGTCAGCCTGTCGCTGGAGGGATCCAGGAGCTTGCAGACCCGGGACCCTCCAATTATAGCGGCTGAGGACATCCCCAGGGGACTCCTGAATATCAGATGTTAATGTATTCCCCTGCGTTAAAAACAAAAAAAGGTAAGGAGCGGTCTAATAGGAAACTCAAAGTACTTTAGTAAGTACAGTTAGGTAATAGTATAGTTTAGTTACAGTTTATTTAATTATTTAACAAGCCCGAAGTTTCAAAAGGTCACCGGTGGACTGAGACGACTGAAGTCCTCTTGTCACAATTTATTAAAAATACCCGAAGATTTATGGTTGTTCCGAGTGTAACAAAAGGTGCTTATTATATATCACTGTTTTGAGGTAAATGTTTTGTTTTTTTATTTCAATAGCTTCAGGGAAATCAGTGTACTTTTGTTTGTGTTTGGTGACAATG
>LUGF01042730.1:102960-116567 GCA_001625245.1 Calycopis cecrops
TATTGCACTGTCTGTAGGCTATATGAAATTTGTGTTTTCGTGAGGAATATCTAATTATGTAGTGATAATAATGTAAATGTATAATGCACAAAACACTCTATCTTTGTGTTGAATATATGAAAATTCTTTCTATAAGTTGCCAATTTTTTTATTTATTTAATTAATTATTTGTAAGGTGTGTGAGTAACATAGACAACACGAAATTCGACAGCAAAACTGAGATCCCTCTGTATCTCTCATTCCCCTACACCTGTATCGTGTTGAGGTACTTATCCATTCGTGCCCCCCAGCTGGGATACAATGTAGGATGGCACTACCTCTCACAAATACATTAATGAGGCTCAATAGCAGAATAAATAAAAGTAGCTTAACAATAATTATAATGACCTGGCTGTATCCTGCGTGCGTTGCTACGCGTGGCGCCATCAGTCGAAAATTGTTCGTACTCAAAAACCTTTGTGGGCTCGTGCACAACAACTTTGCTAAAGATTATCACATGATCAAATATAGAGTTTACGATTCTATAAATAACATACAGACAGAATGTGACCGCAGGATCTGTTTAAAACACCTATTTAAGATTCGGTGAGGCCGCTAATTTTGGAGACTAATTAGCTAGTGCAAACTTGAAATGATAAAAAGCAAACTACTATGTTTTATCCTTTACAAAGTAGAATCTTTTTTAAATATTGTAAGGCAGAAATCGAGCAATCGGGGCCATTTTCGTAACTACCGACGCCCTTAGAAATCCGCATAGAGTTTACACAGATGCGTTGTTCTACTTCCACCTCACACTCCCGATTGCCACTGGCTACTTACACACCGCACGATAGACGACAACACAGCTGTCACCTCCTCGGTCGTGTCGGCACAATTCGGCTACATACATGCACGCAGCGTGGCACTATCTCTTCTGTTCAGATTTTATTTTGTTGATACTGGAAGAGAAAGTTTAAACTAGCCACCCAGCTTTATAAACAAGAAATATGCTAATCTAAGGAACTAACTTGAGGGTCAGAGTTGAGAGGTCTGACTAAGAGCAGCTCAGCTGGGAAGTCCTCCACCCGTATCTCCTCTCTCCCTCTGTATCAGCAGATGGTGGCGTGGATTGGGCAATTGGCGGGTTCGCTTCGGACAAATTGGTGGCATGTTCCGTTTTAGTCCTGGGGGCAATGGTCAGAATGGGAGCCACATCCCATTGCATGGTTCCGACGTTAGACTAAGGACTGTTCTAAGGCAGCAGGAGTCCCCAAGGAGGAGAAAATTGGTCTTTTCACTGAGTCCATTCTGTCGCTGGAGGGATCCTATTGGCTGTACATCTAGGACTTTCCAATTATAGCGACTGTCGGCTCCCGCAGGTGTTTAGTCTGTATTGCACTGAGTGTCGAGTCCGACATAGGCCTTAAGGTCACCCGGGCTCCTAGGTATCATAGATAAATATATTCCCCTGTGTCAACAAAAAAGAAAAGTACGATCCGATTAGAAAAAAACCATTATTTGCATTTATCGAGTAAGGCTATTTCCTACTTCCCCCTTGACGGATTGTGTTGACACCTTGTGGTAGTGAGGGGGCTTAGCAACCGTGGCTTGGACCACCACGGTGAAGCGAAGATGCGTCCATGGAGAAGGGTCGCGGGAGGAGAGGTGTCTCGGTGTGTCGTTGCCGTGCACCCTGTCTCCCACTTCCGAACGGGGGATTGGACAGCGGATTAAGATCAAGATTAGAAGACGGTCAGTCTTCAGCTCTAATAAAGTCCGTTTGCTTCCAACCAAAACTGCGTGGACCGACCTTTATGTCCCAACGCCGAGTCTTGCTGGAAGGACCATACTTGGTTTTTTACCATGGTGTTATTAAGGGGTTTTTACTTCTTCAAGAATGCTATTTTGACACCTTCAAATCAAACACCATACCATCACTGAAGTCGGATAATACCCACGTTTGACTCTGTCGACTAATTGGGAAGCTTCCTTAGAGGTTTGACCATAAATACAGTCAATATGTTTGTAAAAATGTTGCTCAATTGTAAAAAAAATTCTCATCCATACACAATTTTTTTCTATGACCTCCCTTTGCGTACAGCATGGTTGCTATCCTTATTTCCTGAGATAAAATCTTTGCTTTCGGACAGGATATCTTCGAATTCTTTCCCTTACTGATTTGACCACCTTTTCTACGTCTTTCTCTGTCACAAACAGAGGAAGTCTTATTTTACCTATTAATAGCCTGGTACATTAATATTTGACTAATACCAAGTGTATGAAGAGTTTTAAAAACTGCATTTAGCTCCATACCTACTATGTGTGATGCAATCACAGCGGTACTGTTCTCTTTATCACCCCACTCTATTTTATATATTATTTATTATATTATATATAGCAAATATTGCACAATGTATTGGCCCCAAAATGAGAAAACATAATGAACAATCATATACAGATGCATAAGGAGTAACATACATATACTGTATTATCTATGAGAGTAACGTAACAAAATAGACAAATGGCATGATAAGAGTAGTTTTTGCACGTATTTTCAGACACAACGAAGTAAATGCGAAACACCTGGTGGTCGACCACGATGGCGGCGCAGACGATGCGATGGCGATATTTATGGCTGCCCTTGACGAAGAAAAGTTTGGCGGGTATGTTCAATAATGTACTAGCTGTGCCTTGCACGTGTTTCTACGCCACCAATAGCTTAAAAAGTACTAGTAATATAGCCGAAACAGGACATAAAAAAATGCCTAGATTTCTAAATTGTTTAGGTGTCTGATATCAGAATGTATACGTAATTTTCATTTACAATTTCAGACCTAAATTGACGGCGCTCACGACTACCTACGGAAACGTTAATGAAGAGCAGGCATTTATAAACTCACAAGTCATCTTGGACGTGGCGGATAGACGTGATGTGAGTATTTTCAGACAGTGATCTAAAAAAAACTATCGTTAATACCTACTTTTCCATAAACAATTGGGGACTGGGTATTATAATTAATAATTTCACAATTGCAGGTGCTTCTATACAGAGGAAGTGTTAGTCCTTTAATAGAGGGCATAGTTTCCGACCATTTCTTTGGCCTAGATGGCCTCGGCGACAACGGGGTGCTACAATTCAAGCCTACAAAGGTGCAACGCGACCATGCAGTATTGGGTCTATTGGAGTTGTCACGGAAACACAAAAGTAAGCGCTACCCTCCCATGGACCACGTGAAAATCACAATCTGCACTAAATACGACACAACACATAGCTGTGACTTACAAATATGAGTGAGAGGAACTTTTCCTATTCCATGCAATGCAGCAGCCTTTTTTTATAGTAAAGGGGGCAAACGAGCAGTTGAAGCCATTTTAATGACTACCGATGCTCATCGACACCGACATCCATATAGTGGCTATACAGGTGGGCTACTTTTTCTTCCCACTTCCATCCACCGGCTACTTACCGCATGAAACGCGACAGCGCAGCTGTCACCTTACGACGATCTCGTGTAAGCGAGAGGTACCTCCCAGGTCGTGCTGGCCCAAGTCGGCTGCATGCAAGCATGCATTGATGCCCCACTTCTTACTAAAACTTAACGACTTGACCCAATAGCTGTCTGCTCGGCGTGTAACAAAGTAACATATTAATACCGGTACACATAAAAGCAGGTACCTTATAACAAAGTTTCTGCGGCTCCAATACAGATGCTAACGTCTGCCTAAAGCAAACCTTCTCAAAAGCTACTTATTTCTATACTAGCTTCCGCCCGCAGCTTCACCCGCGTGGATTTTGGACTTCAAAAATACAGAAGAAACCTTCCTCTTGAATCACTCTATTCAAATAATCCCCATCAACATCGATTGCGTAATTTTAAAGATCGAAGTATACAGACACACAGACGGCATAAAGCGACTTTGTTTTATACTATGTAGTGATTATTACGGTTTTAGAGTGCGAATTCCCGATTGGTCATCTCATAGGTTTTTCACGATTTTGTCAACGCCGCAATGACCGTTAATGGTAGTGAAATTCCTTCTTTAGCCCTAAATTGAGGAAAGTCTAAGGAATATGTGGGAATCGGGAACCATAAGACAGCTCTCTTTTTCTGCTAAACCCCAGAGCTGTTTCTTCTCATCCACCAAAGAGCCACTTACTCGCGATAGCACCGCTACTCCTGCAGTGTGCGAGTGCCCTAAGAGGCTCTTTGCTATTATTGACTCAAATTACACTTGCCTGGGTTACCTAGAAAAGAAAGAACGCCACGCCACGTCCACGTTTTGCTAATAAAATCGAAAACTGAATTGGATTTTAAATTAAACTACTAGATTTCTGTTAATTTTCAGATAATTTGATAGTAGTTGCTATTGGACCCCTGACCAACATCGCGTTGGCTGTAAAACTTGATCCAGGATTCCTTGGTAGGATCGGGCACCTGTACATCGGAGGAGGTAATATTAAAGGTGAGAATTAGGACTATTTTTTTATGGTAGGGGGACTAACGAGCAATCGCAGCCATTTTATTGACTACCGTCGCCCATAGACATCCGCATAGAGGCCAAACAGATGCGCTGCCCTCCTTTCTCCTCCCACCTCCATGGGCCACCGGCTACTTACACACCGTACGAAACACGAAGCACAGCTGTCACTTTACGCCGGACTCATGTAAGCGAGAGGTACCTACCCAGTCGTGCCGGCTCAATTCGACTGCAAGCAAGCGTGCAGTGTGGCACTACCTCTTACTAAATCATTTGAGCTGGCGATTTAGTGCAAACCGACATTACCACTTATTAAAATAAAATTGTAAACTACTATCACTAATTAAAACAGCAAACGAATGTTAAATTTATTAGAACACTTGCTCCTCCCTGGTTTCACTCCTGTAGTTTCCGATCCCGTGGGAAAAGTCGGGATAAAATATAAATTATAAAAAAAAATGTCGTCCTAGCGGATTTCGGCTATGGCGGCCTTCTATACAGACGAGCCATCTGCGCTGCTCTCCGAGGCACGAGGGTGTAACACCGCCAACTTCCTGACTCAGGACTGCTATTAGAAATTGAAAAACCCCAATAACAATTTTTGCTCTGTCCGGCATATACTTCCATCACGCATAATCTTCTGGGGAGGGGAAGCTGTTGCTCTTTCGTTAATCAAAGACAATAACTTGTTGAAAAGAAATCAAAATAATTGAATTCCTTTGATGTTAATCATTAAATTGTGGCAGATGAGACTTTCAAGGAGGCTGAGTTCAACGTGGCCATGGATCCTGAAGCGTACGCGGTAGTAATGAAAAACGCAAAACCTGAAAAAGTTACCATAATACCTTATTCAACAATTATAAAATACCAGACACTTACTCTTGTAAGTCTTTGTGAATTTCTTTCACTATTTATTAATATTAATTATTTAGTAATTTTTTCAGTAAGTATTCCTATTGCTGCTTTGCCGCCAAATCGGGACGAAGCAGCCGGGGAAGTAATTCACTCTCACATGCCACCGTAAAGTGACCGCTATGTTATTTATAGCATGTATATATTATGGATATTAGGTAAGAGGTAGTGCCACACTGCATGCTTGCATGCAGTCGAATTGGGCCGGCACGACCGGGGAGGTACCTCTCGCTTACACGAGACTGGCGTAAAGTGACAGCTGCGCTGTCGCGTTTCATGCGGTGTGTAAGTAGCCGGTGGTCCATGGAGGTGGGAGGAGAAAGGAGGGCAGCGCATCTGTATAGCCCCTATGCGGATGTTTGTGGGCGTCGGTAGTCATGAAAATGGCTCCCGCTGCTCGTTTGCCCTCCTATATCATAAAATATATATATATATATATATATATAATATCAATCTACGTTAGCCTAGCCCTGTGCTAAGTACCTACCGTAAGGACTTGTGTTACGGACGGACGGACGGACCAATTATTAATACGTTTTATAAATTTAAGAAATTTTGTATATTTCAGATTTTTATTTTATGAATACATACAAATACATAGATAAACACCAAGGTGGAATTCAAACCCGCGACCCTTGACGCAACATGCTGCACTTATCTGAGCCCTGTAGCCACTGCGCCAGCTTGGTCGTCAAATATAGCTCTGGTTGTGTGTACCAGTGTCCCTTTTGGGGAAGGGGGCTAAAGAGCAACGTACTTGCATAACCATTTACTGTACGAATCTTATAAGATGTCTATCTGCCTCATGTTTCTCATTTGTCCTAATATTCTAAAAAAAAATGTGTTTAAATGATGGATAATAATATTAACTAGTGATCCCGCGGAGGATCCCATGGCATCCCATAGGAACATTTTATCGGGATAGAAACTATCCTGTGTTAATTCAAGTTACTCTCTGTGTGTGCTAAATTTCATGAAAATCGGTTCAGCAGTTTTTGCGTGAAGGAGTAACAAACAAACAAACAAACCAGCATACAAACTTTCGCATTTATAATATTAGTAGGATTAGGAGTTAGGATTAAAATTTTCCACACTTGCAAGAGACAGAAACTTCATCAATAATTACGTGTGTCTTATATATCAATGTATGAAATGCATGGGAGGGTGTGTAAAGTTTTGTTTAATAAATTATAGTACTTTATAAACATTATTGTTAAACAATATTGCCTTCTGCACTTCTCTTGCATGAAAACTATAAGTGTGCCAAATTTCATACTCCTCCGTCCGCGCAATTATCTTAAAAATGTTCCTAAAGTTTTTGTTTAAAAAAAAAAATAAGTCGATTTCTACCTTCCAGGATTGGCGTATCAACGTTTTAGGTGCATTGGATTCCTCAATAATGAAGCATCAGAACAAGTTTGAGAGAGTTAGCCTGGCCAACTCAACCGATTGGGTTCTGCTGGACCCATCGGCGATGGCCATCGTATTAAATGAATCGGATATTGTTGAGGAGATTAGTGAAGGTGTCTGCAATGTTGGAACTTGTGGTAAACTTATTTGCTTATTGTTAAAAAGAATCCCTAATACACCACAGCAGATACCCCGATACACCACTCAAACAGGACGCTATCAGCAGATTGTTTAAAGTGTTGGTGTCAATTCACACCAAAAGCGTGGCGAAGGGCAGCGAAGCGGAGCGCAGTTTATGTGTCATATGAATTTCAACTTTATTTTCATTATTATAGTGCTTATTATCAAATTCTCGCGACTTCTGGAGCATTCCAGCGACTACACGCGCAGTCGCGGGAATCCGCGCGTCTCGTTCGAGTTTCTCATGCGATAATAAGTATTAAAGCAATTATTATAAAGTTGAAATTCATATGACACATAAACTGCGCTCCGCTTCGCTACCCTTCGCCGCGCTTTTGGTGTGAATTGACCCTTAGCTTTCTTCGGTTATAAAAAATGTGTAAAGTACTTAGTTGCCGAATAATCATGTGTTAAAAATAATATAAAATAGGGTTTCAAAATCTTTAATAGCTCGATTTTATTAGGCAAGATATCTCTAAGTTCGCCTGCCCTCTGACCTTATTAAGTCATTGCTTCTTTTTAATCATAAAACCTCAAATTTATTTAAAGTGGTAACCTTCTAATGTACTTCGTATTCTTTTTTTTGCTTTTTATTTTTTTATTATTAATAGGTAATATATTAATAGGTACATATATTCCGTTTCAGGAAGCGAACGTGGAATAACATCTTTTGAGTTCTACAAAACCAAAGATCATTTCAACAAATCCAAGTTAAGAATAGTAACCAAAGTGAAAAAAGAGCCCTATCAGGAGTTCCTACTTCGATTGTTCTCAAAAACGAGAGACAGAAGACAATAACATAAAAAAATACAATGGGAAATAACATTATGAATAAACTGAAATAATACATTTTTTTTTCTATTAAAATCGTATTTTAATAATTGAATGTACAATTTCGAAAAGGGCATATGTCGGAATCATCAAAGTTTTCAGGAAACGATAAAACTGATTATTTTTATAACAACTGTACGGCACAGAGGGCGGAACATAGAAGTTCAGGCCGTCTTGATTTTCCTTCGTTCTTAGTGCTTCTTCTTCTTGAGCTTCGTCTTCCAACTTCCGTGGCGGAACTCACTCACCCTCAAACTTTATTTATTCATAAAATCATGTTACATGACATGACATGATATAAGGCATTTATTATAACATAGTTTAACACGTTAACTAGCAAAGATATGGTTGAGTAATGTACTAGTGAATTCGAAATTATAAAAATCCTACATTATTATATTACAACGTTAAGTTAATATAAAACTTTACGTTATTTTAAAACAATTTTGTTTAGTTCAGTATTAATCCTTAGTCCAATGAATGCGTTGTTTGTAGAATGTTAGTTAAGCTTAGGCATTTAATGCACACTAATTTACACTATATCAATCAGATGAATAGTTTTTTTATATATCGTCGTTAGATTATGTAATTATTAGGAGCGCGCGACTGCGAGTGCACTGAACGTGTTGAGTTGTGACGTCACATTGTCACGGGCAGCCCGCGTCGCGTGGTACAACTTGTTTTACTAATAAATCGGAAACTAATTGACGTATCTGGCAGATACTGGGTTTTGCGAAATGATAAATCTCAAGCGCCTTTTAAAGTATGTATTAAAGTAGTTACAAGTGGTAGTAAGAATTGCAAATGACGGACATGTGAATTTGAAATTTGCGCGACAATTAATTTTTACGGAAGCTGCTGATTGGTCGTGGTTGAATGCGGATAATCTTCGGTGTTGCCAAAATGTCTGGACATGCCCCCGGCATTGGAAGCACTAGTATCCAATGTTCTCTCTTTTGCGTCTATATAGAACAGAGGACATATTCGAGGAAATGCGCGCCTGATTATTCCTGCACAGGTTTGGATATCTGCGACTCTGGATAAATCATCCTTTCCTGGTTTGATAGAAATGATTCGTCTCAGGCTCCACTTCAATGGATGAGTATTATTGTCTTTGATGACAACTATAGTATTAGGTCGAAGATCAGGCTTATTGTGTCACCATTTGGTCCTTATTTGCAATTCGGAGATATATTCTTGGCTCCATCAGTTCCAAAAATGTTGTCTGATTTGCTCCAGACGTTGATAGCGTGTCAGCCGGTGAACAGGAAAGGAACATTAGCTGGAGGTTGTGCTACAGGCGCCGTCAAGGTACGTCCAACCAGAAAATGAGCAGGACTCAGAGGTAGAAAATCGGTGGGATTGGTAGACAGGGAACTAATAGGTCGGGAATTAACAATAGCTTCAACCTGTGAAAGTACCGTGGTGTACTCTTCAAAAGTGAGGCGTGCGTTTCCAACTACTCGCCGCAAATGATGCTTACAAAATTTTACGCCACTTTCCCACAATCCACCAAAATGAGCCGCATACGCTGGGATAAATGAGAATTTAATATTTTAACTAGTTGCGTATTCAATTATATCGTTTGAGCTGTTTTTTTTAATGTTTTTAAACTCATTAGCAGCACCGACGAAGTTTCACATATTATCGGATAGTATCTAATAAAGTTTACCTCGCCTAGCTATAAAACGCTTTAAAGCGAGCAAATAAGAGTCCGTAGACAGGTCACGGACTGATTCTAAATGCACCCCGTGAGTTACAAAACAAACGAATAAGCACACGTAACCCTTAGTTGTTTTAGAGCCCCTACTTTTGCGGTTCAATATAAGAATTGGTCCAGCGTAGTCAACACCGCATTGACTGAAGGGAAAGGTAGGTGTAAGTCGCTCCGGTGGTAAATTGCCCATATTAGGGGATAATATTTTACCTGACAGTCTCGTACATATTATGACGCAGTCGTGGACCGTGCGCCTTGCAAGATTCCTGCCACCAGAGCTTGTGGACCGGCAGGATGTAGAATTTTATGTTAATAACGAAATAATAACACTACAAACCAATGTTTACAAGATATTAACATTATATGTTTTTTTGTCAAAAATAAAAATAGAAGGTTGTTTTATTCGCTCTCCTACTCTTAATATCTTGTCATCTCCCATAAATACATTTAAATTATTAAAACTATGTTTAGACTTTAATTTTTTATTATCACAAAATAATTTATGTTCATCAGCAAATATTTCTAATTGTGCCAGTTTTACCAAAGTCCTATTGGCATTTTGTAATTCGTCAACAGTAAGAGGGCCCTGAACCCTGGCCCGTGAATCCCGGGTCTAGGGCGCCATGATTGGGGGGGGGCGCCAAAATTTTCAGGACGATAAAATTTAAGTCCTAAACCCTCCTTTTTGCTTCGCTGTAGTCGGGTAAAAAGGGCGCCGTATCAGACCGGGCCTAGGGCGGTAGTAAGCCTAAATCCAGCACTGGCCCTGACAAATATTATTTTTATAGCGTGTATTATTTAGGAAACGCAATACGTATGCACAATTACGCTTCATGCGATCAGATTGTGAAAATCTTGTAAATGCAAATAAAGAAATTTCGGACGAGCTGACTAATGAATTAATAGCTTCAGTTTTAGTTTTAGGTAAACAAGAAATGTCTATTTGTTTGTTATGTGACTGATTACAATGTAAATGTAGGGTCACGAAGAAACGTGGGTCCTTTCCACCACATGGTACAATTTTTGAGAACTTCTAGTCTGACTCCTCGAGAACAAATTCAGCTGGATTGTCTTTACCGCTGACATAACGCCACCTCAACGTATTAGTGAGCTCGTGAATCTCAGATACTCGGTTTTGAACGAAGGTTTTTAATAGATTAGGAGGCATGCGCAGCCATCCCAATACTATGGTGGAGTCAGACCAGAAAGTAATATTGTCGAACTGACCGTTTATTGATTCGCGATATTTTGTTATAAAGCTTAGCTCCCAATAAAGCTCTACAAAGTTCTAACCTTGGGATGCTTACTGGTCTTAAAGGCGCCGCTTTTCCTTTAGAGCAATATAATCGTACCGTTACCAATGAGTCTTGATTTATGGTACGCACAAATATACAAGTCCCGAAGGCTACCGACGAAGCGTCACAGAATATGTGCAGTTCGATGCGTGCGGGGCTAGTACCTACAACATGACGCGGCCGGCGGCGCACGTATATCGTTAAGAGTAGGCAGAGAAGTCGCAAAACGGTCCCAAGTTTGTGAGACGTCACCGGGAACCACGTCGTCAAAACCTATTTTTAATAGCCATAATTTTTGTAATAATATTTTTATTATAATCACCGTACAACTCAAAAAACCAAATGGTCCAAAAATCTGATTTACCTTTGAAAATGTATCGTTTTGTAACATTATTGTTGTCGTTCTCATAATTTGCATTAAAATGAAATTCGTCACTAGTGTGAAACCATCCTAACCCTAAAGTTTTAGCGTGGACATTATTACCTAATGACAATTCTTTAGATAATTCGGCTGCACCGTTTTCATTTTCGTTTTCGTTTAAATTAAAATTTAACATCAACTTACGTAGCGGGAAACCACCTGATAGTAAGTGACTAGATGCATTTTGACGTATCTGTAATAATTGATCTTTGTTATCAAGCGTCGTTAACAAATCATCGACGTAGAAATCATTGTTGATGACTCTAGTTACCTCAGGATCAATGCACACAAAACAACTCAAAAACGGAGCAGACGCGGTTCGGTACGTAACAGCACAAAGTTTATAAAGGCGTATAGGTTCTGACGGGTTGTCCCGCCACATGATCAATTGAAGGTCACGTTAATCTTCGGGAATTAAGCATTGTCGATACATTTTTTCAATATCCGCGCAAAATCAAGCGGTGTACTTGTGCTGCCTAAATCGTAACAATATAGCAATTAGGTCGCCCTGTATCGGTGGACCGATCATTTGGAGATCATTCAACGAAAGATCATTGCTAGACTTTGCACTGCCATCGAACACCACACGCAGCTTCGTAGTTGTACTATGCTCGCGAAGTACACCGTGATGTGGCATTATGCAGGGTGCCCAGGAAAAAATGGATAACCTCTGCAAGGCTTATAACAGAACTAAATTACCTTTAGCTAGAACTAAATTATTTAAAAAATATAAAAAAAAATGTAACCATTACACTGCCAGAAATATGGCACTACTACAATAGAGTTGTTCTGCCCAGACCTGAAGAACCAATTCGAGTTCGTGTTTAAAACTAAAATTTATATACAATTTTTGCATCTTAATGATATTAATTATATTTTTTATCAGTTCCCTTTTTGCCATTCCAGCTACTTTTATAGCATTGCATCATGTAGATTTGATAAACTTTGTTCTTATATACTACAGTACATAACTATATACATTAATTAAGTATACACATACCATCACACAATGCATACATTGCATATTCACAGCAATAGTGCCGTTACAACCGCAAGTTTATGGTGTTTAGGACGTGGGTGGAGCAAAAACATTGTGGAAACTATTTGAATACATTTGCTCCATGAGAATGTAAAAACATATTCATTTACACAAAAAAAAATTAAACGTTATAAAAATACGCTAGCCAGCGAATGAGCTTTCTCCAAGTTAGAATTATGAAATAGTCACTGAAATCTAGCATGATCTCAGTATAACTTATAAAAGTAATACTATTGTACTTATAAATCCTTCAGAGAGTGAAGAAGAGACAGCTGTCGGATAATGGTTTTCTGCTGGAACCTTAGATATTTCATAGTTTATCAACGCCGAGGCCGCTGTAGTAATTATAAATGCTAGATTCGTCGTGAGACTTCTTTCAATGAAAATCAAGTTGTTTGTCTGTCTTGTTGTCCAAGCAAAAAAGGTTGAAAGCCCCTTAAGTATGCTGATTTATGCAATTTCCTGAAACGAACGCTTCTCTAACTGTGAAACATCTAAAAATGCCATTTTTATCGAGTTTTAAGTGTTTACATTTTGGCACAACTATGGCGCTATACGTGACACAAAAGATAGATTTAGCAGCAGTGCTGTGCCATTCATATGGAATCGGTTAATAAATATAACTTACCTATATTTGTCTTGGTTGATTTTACCACTATAAAACTATAAACTGTATAATGTATATTTTGAGATAGCATACGAAGTTAGTTAGTTACATTTAAACTTATAATAGACAATTCAGTTATCAACTATTATTCGTAAGTTATAATAATCGAAGTTCGGTCATTTCTCATATTGTCTATCTTTCACCTGTTGTTGTGACAATTGACAAATATAAGTGTCAGAATTTTTACTGGCAGTCAAAAACGGAACAGTTTTGCAGTATACTGTCACTATTTCATGACTTGCAGTTCTGCAGTAAAATCGGAACGCGCCCAAAGATACATCAGTCACTACAAGTTTAAAAGGCGAAGAAGGCGTTTTCGTAGATAATGGTACGGAACCCTTCGTGCGCGAGTCTGACTCGCACTTGGTCGGTTTTTCTTTTTAACTGGGGAACTGAACTAATTTGATAGAATCGATCATTGCGGAGGTTCAGTCATATTCTACAAGTGGATCTTGTCAATTGAGATAAAATATTTTAAAAGAATCATAATCTCGCTCTTAAATGTCAATAAATATCCTCGTTTTTGAAACTAGACATTATACACTTATCTACGAACATGGAAGTCGGTCGTCCACTCAGTATGATTCTATTTGTTATTTTATTGAACGCTTCGCTGGTGTTGAGTCGACACTCCGCGTGAGTATCATTTAATCTTAACTTAGTTATAGATCCGGGAA